>JBBMKF010470198.1:0-10598 GCA_037834155.1 Curcuma caesia | reverse complement strand
GGAATACTCATGGTGGTATGATGGTTCTTGGGCATACTCTAAATCTGGTTGATGAATGGGAGTGGAATGACTAGGGACTAGAGAATGTAAAATCCAGTATTCGATCTTTCTAATGGTAGTCCTCGAGGGGTTGGACAATGGAAATGGAAACTCTGATGCTCTGTAAAAAACGTAACCCCCTCGGCTTTAGAAATCATTTTCATTGCTAAGCATGTTTTAATGTCAATCATGGTATTGCCTAAAATTAGTTCTAATTATAAGATGTCGCAACCCAAGCTGACGACAATGTTTGTTATAAGATCGCCCACTACTATAATCCCTGTAGAAGATTTAGCTATTTTAGCCAAATGTTGAAGGAAATGAAAACCTGAATCGAATTCTACCTCATTAAGCATTGTCCAAATACAATAAAGTTTCATTTTCCTCACCACGTTATCACTCTCAGCTCGACCAAAGATGGTCTTGGTCATGATGTGGTGGAGGTACCTAAAAATTGAGTTTTGAAATAATGAGGCTTTGGACTTGGATGGGTCATAAGTTTCCTTAGTGATAGTGATCATTTTCCAAAATCGAGTGATGCTAAATCTTTTATCAAGTTCCCTAGTCATATCGATAGGCAAACCAAAATAATTATTAAAGTCCTCTAGAGTCCATTCATACTCTTCGTTAAACAATCTAAAATTGATTTTACCTTTGTAGTTCTCATCAATGGTGAAATAGATATCTAGAGAACTAAGAAATTCTAGGATTATTTTTGGATATGTCGGGTGCCTAATGTTCATGAAGTCAATCTAAGCTATGTTATCAAATATCCACCCTAGATCATCCTTAATCCCTAACAATTTCATAGTGTATTCATCAATATAACAAGAGCAAATTAACTTTCTAGAGGCTAAACAGTTGTATCTAGCTTTTTTATCATTATTTCAAAAAATAATACTATGAATGTTGTCGGTACCCTCGTCGATGGCTTTTCTCTTCCCCTTGTCCCAAATTTTGCTCTTCTCCTTCATTGGAGCCTTCTTCTTTGTCGACTTCTTTCCTTTTCATCTTTCGGGGTCATCTCCTCCACCTGCTCCTACAGATCTGCAAATACATTTCATCATGTTGCCTTATCTGGGGTAAAAAGTAAAGAGAAGCAAAAAGAAGTAGCTAGGGAAAGAAAATTTGGGGTTTTCAAGTGGATCTTAGTGGGGAGACGAAGAAAAAGTGGAGAAGAAGTGAAGGAAGGAGGATAACAGGATTCGATAGTGATTGGAAGGGAGATTTGGAGAAGAAGTTGAAGAGGGGGTTGGAGGAAAGGGTGTGCATGGGCGTGTTCTAGGGCACGCATGGCCGTGTGCCGCTTTAATCTAGATGAGGCACGGCCTAGGAATGTCAGTGTTCTGTGGCCGAGACACGCCCATGCCCAGGTGGCACGGGCTATTGTCGGTGGTAAGCTATGGAAGTGGCACGGCGTGCCCAGGTGGCACAACCTCAGGAAGTTGACTTTGTGAAACACGGCCGTGTCTAGGAAACACGATCTCAAATAGGTGTGTGGCTGAGGAGAAGGTACGGTCGTGTTTGAAGACACGACCTGCAGAAGTTGGCATTTTGTCTGGGAGACACAATCGTGCCTGATGGCACGGTCACATCCTGGAGCTGTACTGTGGAGGAGACATGGCTGTGCCTGGTAAACACGTCCTGGATTTCCTAAAAAGAATAGAAAATTTTATCACTAACTTGCAACACAAAAAATAAAGAAAAATAAAACATAAAAAACCCTTGGGTTGCCTTCTAAGAAGCGCTTATTTAAGGTCTTTAGCTTGACCCCTTTTTGTACACGTGAACAGGGGCTATTGGTTAGAGCCTCTTAATCGACCCTTGGGTTGCCTTACAAGAAGCGCTTGTTTAAGGTCTTTAGCTTGACCCCTTTTTGTACACGTGAACAGGGGCTATTGGTTAGAGCCTCTTAATCGAGCCCTGGCCGGCACTTGGTATCTTTGTTTCTTTTCAAAAGGCTCCCTTGATACTTCATCCGATACGGATTCTTCCTTTGATTGATGCAACCACTTCTTTTTCGTTCGGTCATCATCCAACTTACAACAGCGTTCCTTCTCTAGAAGATAAGCATTTGAATCTAACGAGAGGTTAAAATTTACTTTCTTATTTCCCACTTCTAAGGACAGCTTGTGATTCTTCACGTCGATTTTGGCCCCTGTAGTGGCTAACAACCTCCCCAAAATGATCGGAATTGACAGATCCTCTTCCATGTCAAACATAATGAAATCGGTAGGAACAATGAATCCTCCAACTACTACCGGAACATCCTCCAGTACTATACTCATCGGATATCTACAAGAATGATCTACTAGTTGGATGGCTATGGTGGTGAGTTTGAGATTCGTATGTTCACATTTCACACTTGTTGTATAGGGGATTATACTGATGCTTGCTCCTAAGTCACAGAATGCTCTACCAATAGTCATCATACCAATCTTGCACGGGATGATAAAGCTTCCTAGATCCAGGAGTTTGGGAGGAAGTTTGTTGTTGAGAATTATTGCGCTGACTTCCTTCGTTAGAGCTACAATATACTTGGCCTCTGTTATCTTTTTGGTTGACATTAGCCCCTTAATAACTTTATCGAATTGAGACATCTCGACAAGAGCGTCGAGAAGGAGAATGTCCAAAGTGATTGTCTTTGACTAGGTTGTATAATTTCTTGAACTCAGCATCCTTTTGTTTGTATATGAGCCGCTAAGGGAAAGGTATGTTGCACACTAAAGTCTTCTTTGATGGTTCCTCAGCGGGGTGCAACGGTCTCAACTCCTTTCAATTTGTCTTCAATAATCGATGTAGAGGAAGGAGGTTGATCGTCGACTGTTATGCATAAAATACCCTATAAAGGAGCAGTCCCTTGAGGCTCCTTGCCCTTCAAGATCCGTCCGCTGCTCATCTCAATAGCTTTGCAGTGCTCTATAGGGTTGAAGTTCGACTTTCCTGGAAGTGCACCCACTTACCTTGATGAAAGAGAAGAAATGAGTTGTGCTATTTGTGTTTCCTACATCTTCAACCTCTTATCATGACCATCTAATTTTTCATTGATCTTTACCATGTCACCTTGAAATTGAGTAAATATTTTTCGTCTTTCTGTCCTCTGCTCCTCCAACATCTTCAGAATTTTCTGGGTGTCTGACATCTCTTCATTTTACTTTGACGTAGATTGATAGGATGACTCTTGGTTGTTGCGATAAGAGAAGTTTGGGTGATTCCTCTAACCTGGATTATATGTATTTAAGTATGGGTTGTTTCTTTGATTGAATGCATCAATGGTGTCACATTGTTCAAATTGAGCGACCTGCGCTTGAAATAATCCCACTTGGCACATCTCCTTTGTATGGCTGGAATCTCCACAAAGCTCACATGATATGGATACCGCATTAACCTTGTTGATGTTCATATTATCAAATTTCTTATTGAGGGCTTCCATCTGTGCATCTAATAGAGTAATAGTGTCTACCTCGTACTTTTCATGAGTTTTTGCATTATTACCTCTATCGGTAGCCCATTGGTGAGGGTCACACTCTCAATTATGTCTTCGGCTTCCTCAAAACTCTTGTTCATTAAGGCACCTCCTGCAGCGGAATCCAAATATACCTTCATTTGATAGTTGATCTCATTATAGAATGTGTGAAGGACGAACCATTTTTCCAATCCGTGATGTGGTCACTATCTCAACATCCCTTTGAATTGATCCCAAGCTTAAAATAAAGATTCAACATCCAATTGCGTGAAGCTTGAAATCATGTTGCGCATGTGGGTTGTCTTACTTGGGGGATAGAATTTATTAAGAAAAACTTGTTCACATTATTCCCAAGTAGTGATGTTGTTCGGTGGAAGAGAGGCAAGCCAAGATCTTACCCTATTTATGAGTGAGAATTTGAATAGCATGAGTCTGACTGTGTCCAAACCAACTCCATTAATTCTCATTGTGCTATAATTATCTGAAAAGTTTTTTAAATGTAGGTTGGGGTCCTTGATGAGTGACATTTTCTGCGGATAAATTAGGGTTGGATTGAATCAGTTTGGACTGCATTTCATATCATAAATAGGGCTTTTGGTCTATTTCTTTAATTTGGATTAATTTATGGTGTTTATTGTAATTTGCATTGATTTATGAGATTTTATGGATATTAATTTGTTGTAATTTACTTTACAGGAAATTGGTAGGAAAATAAGATTATTTGGAGGATTAAATTGCAAGAAATCAAGCTTGGGTTCAAATATGGTCAAAATCAAGATTAATTGGGTCAAAATCCATTCAAGCAAAGCCCGGTACTATGTAAAGCCCAACCACTGTGCAAAGGTCCAGCCACTTCAATTTTCGGTTCAATCTCATTCACCGGTTCAAATCAATTTCAAAACACCGGTTCAATTGCTTCGGTTCAGCGCATTAGGTTAAAAGCAATCAGCGGCTAACGAAGAAAGGGGCTCGGCGCATTTCTTCTCTCGTGATTTCCCCCACTGTTCACCGTCTTCGCCGCCACGACTCCGAGATATCGCGACCACCTTCCTTTATCCTCGATCCCCTCCGATCAACCCTCGAGCTGTAGCCGACGTCCACAAAGATCCACGAGCACCGACGACAACGCAGGGGAGCGACCGTGAGTGATTTGTTCCGGCGTGGTTTCTCTTCAACCCTCCGGTTCTTTGGCGGCTGTGAGTGGTTTGCTTCAGTTGTTGAAGGCCGGCAGTACATCAAGAGTATTTGGCGTGAGTGATTTGCTCCGTGGAATCTCTATAGCACTCGCATCCACCGAAGCTTGTCACGGGACGCTGGCTGTGCTTCGACCATCTTCTTCACCGAAGACGTGAGGTAAGCCATTGTTTGGCTTTTTGACTTATCTGTGGTTTTGCAAGGCTGAGTAGTGGCGAATCTGGTGTTCATCCTCGATTTGAGCTCGTCGGTGGTTGGTTTATCTCTGGCGGCGCTTTTCATTCTGTTGGTGTGGTTGGTTCTGAACTGGTGTCAAGCCGCTGCTTCTTGGAGCTGATCGGAGTTCTTCCATCCCCTTCCATCCGTCTCCATTACATTCCACCGTATCCCGTCTCCTCTGTTCCAAACCGAAAGGGGAGGAATTTCTAACCCTAGTTTAACCTAGTTTGTTTGTTATCTTTTAGTAGTTGTTAGTTAATTTGGATTCATCATAACCCCCCCTGTTACTTCTGTTGGATGCTTGATTGGGAAAACCACTAATTCAAATCTGAGAACATGTTCTATTTGGTATCTGTTGTTCTGTTTTTATGCTATTTGTTCGGTTGTGAAACTATGTGCATTTGAATGAAAAGGTTTCTGTGTTTGGAATGAAATCTTTATATGTGTAGCACAGGAATTGTTTTGATTGTGCCGGCTGTGGTTGTGGTGTTTAGATAGTTGAATTTGTGTTAATGTTGTGAATGATGTGAATGTTTAATGAACAAGAGGGATACTCAATTTATTTGGTTGGAATGTGAATTTTAATTTGTTGTTGATGACTGTTGAACTTGTGTCATGACTGGAATGATTTGTTTATGTTGAAATCAATGTGCACATGGATTGAATGAAGTTATGAAAATGTTTTGATCGTGTTGTTGTGATACTTGAATAAGATGAATGTTAGTTGAGTTATGTTGGCCAATTTTAAGAGGTGTAGACTTTAGGATGGATGTTAGTTGAGTCATGTTGTATGTATAGCATGTATTTGTATTTTATAGTGTTTGTATGATGTTTGCTTAGTATGTTGTATATCACATTTGTTGCGTGTATTATGATGTAGATGTAGATTATCATTGTATAATGTATGGATGTAATTTATATTTTATATGTGTACATGTTGTATTAATTAAAATTCATGTTGTATGTGTAGTTTGTATGAATAAAACACAATAAAACCCTGTACCATATGTCTAGAATAACATCCGATCATTGAGTCCGAGAGAGACGACCCGGACCTCTCTATACTACTTAAGATGATAGTTAAAGGTTTGGTAATAAATAAATAATTAATTTTGATGGGTGTAAGTTACAACAAATAAGGGATACAAAATATATAAATAATTCCCATGCAAAACACTCACATCAGTCTTCGTTCGGTCAGCCCCCAAATTGATTCTGCTGGATCATGGAGATAAATGTAGGCTTGATCTCAAAATTATTTGCTTCTATATGGTTGGACGATCGATGTTGGATGACACTCCTCTCGCATAGGGTGCAACATAGTCCTTCAAAGGTTTGTTAGCCATCGTTTCTGGTATATGTTCTTATGTGTCCAACCTCTGAAATTGAAGCCTCCTTCGCAAGGTTCTTTTGATTTTCGGATCGAAAGGAAACTTTGCTTGTTTGGACCTACACATGTACACCAAAAGAAAATGTTATTATGTTTCCAAAAAAAATAGTCTATAAAGAATTGTCCCAATAGAAAAGAAGTAAAGAAATAAAAATGAATGAATGGAAGAAAGAATGTTGTGGAAAAGAATCTAAATGTAAAAGTCTAATAAAAAATAGTGCACAGTCCCCGGCAACGATGCCAAAAATACTATAAGAAAAAAGCTAATACACAACGCTTTTTATGCGTTGTCTATCTGACAGAAAAAGTATTGTAAAATTCTCTATTATAAAAGAGGCCTCTCAAAGACAACGCTGTTGTCTTTGTTAACATGCTGTTGTCTTTGTTAACATCGACAACACTTTTGCAACATTTAAAAAGTGTTGTAATTTTTTCCAAACTACTTGAATTTTGTAACGTTTAACAACATTGTCTATTATATTTAACAACGTTGTCTATTATACAAATATTTTTATCAATAAATAAAAACTATTATATTTTTCATGTACAAAATCATTGTCTATTATATTTACCAAATGACTTCCATATACAAAATTATTTTTTATTACAAAAACATTGTCTATTACAAAAGCATTACATAGACTTAATTACATAATATATGCTTTTACCAACTTTGAAATATGTTATTGAAGTGATATGACCTCGATCCAATGCCCCTCACACGTCCGGCTCAAGTGCTTTTGTAATCACATCCTCTTTTGTCCCTTCAATTTGAAATATAGAATATATAAGTAACATCTATATTTAAACCAATAAGAACTAAGCTAAGATATAACTGTAAAGGTTTTAGTTGCATGTTATAGTACCTTTGTCCATTGGTAATCAAATATAGTATCTATGCTTTTCTGTATTACTCCACAAATACGGCAAACAAGACCAAACTCATCATGGAGCAAGTAGGAATGGCCACATTCTTCTTCTTCTACTTCTTCTTCTTCCACAACTTGATTGTCGGAGGCATCATCCTACGAGAAAAAGGTTAACAAATAAATTATAAAAATAGAAATGTTAAACATAATCTACATTTACTAGAACTATATGAAAACTACAAGGTCATAATCCTTGGATTAGTATAGCATTTGACAAGCACATTTAAAGCTGTGATGGGAACAACAGATCATGCAACCCTTATGGTAGTAAAAACCCATGTTTTAAAATCCATACAACCCCTATGGCAGTACAAATGAGTTGACCATATGGCCATGGCAATACAACCCTTATGGGAATAGCATAACATTTGACAAGCACATTTAAATATCAGGACCTATAAGTTGAAACTAAACCCATGTTGTAAAATCCATACAACCCTTATAGCAATAAAATGATATATACCAGTTCAGTCAAATTGATGTTCTAAAAGGAATGTGTAGTGTCTGTAAATGCACATTCACAAATTCCATTTTTTACAAATCCATATGTCCATGGCAATAAAGATGATATAGACTAGTCTATCAAGCAAATACATGAACCTGTAGATAACTAGAAGGTCAAGCCTACACATTTCTGATTGTAGTTAGTCAAATCATTTTTTTATTGTCTGAATACTGAGTGAAGGGCTAAAATCATTTTTAGTGCATGTAAGATGGCATGAATACGTCTTTATCAATTGATTCATATAACACAATGGTAGCAACTTGTTATTTTGCAATTAGCACCATCCACATGTAGTCATTTCCTTCTTAGGACCACTGATCCTATATCCATGATCATTATAAAAATTGTAATTTCTCATCAAAATGACAGAGCAAACCAAAGACAAGTCAAATGGTTCAGTTCAGACAGCTTGAAGAATTCAGAAACAACCTTTGTAAATTCCATTGCTAATGATATATCTTTCCAAAGATCTTCCAATCTATCACTTTCTAGCAATACTTTTTCATCTTCATTGAAGCTCTTGTCGTGTGCCTTCTCTTGCAGAGTTATAGCAGAGTCCTAGAATCAAGCATCAGTTAGAGATTGTTAAAATCAACAATTTATCTATTAAGCAGCAATTTATATAGCACATATCAATTGAAACACCAATATCAAGTGGATAATCTAACATCACAAGAAGTAATTTATATAACACATTAATATTATATAAGATTGTATTAACAAACTGAAAACAACTAGGGATATCTGTCAGAGATATTACATGAATGACTTCAAGTTCTTTAGTTACGCTCTCATACTTGCCTCCATCCATCCTTTCCTCCTCTTTGTTGCAATCCTCATTATTGATCTTCCTCCTCTTATTAACCTCGAGATCCATATTAGAAGGGGGAAAAAGGTATATTATAGTGACAGAAATAATTTTCGAAGGAAGATAAGAGGCAAGGTTTTAGGAGGATGAACCTCTCACGGAAAGGTGCAGGATCATGACCACGAGAGTTGGGTGTCCAAAGTTTATCCACGTTAGGGCTCCCTTTCACGTCAGGGCTACTCGACTTTGAAACCTAGGGCAAGTCGAGGGAGGGTGACAAGAAGGCAACTAAGGGGTTTGCTTGATGTCTGAGCTAGTCTAGACCGGGGAGATGATGTAGAACGAATCAGAAGGCTCCTCATTGCGACAGTGTGGGAAGCTGGCACCACTGTGCTTGCTAGCTACGGAAAGAACAGGATGGGAGAAAATGTCAGACCGTGTTGTCGCTCCCGTCGAGGATGAAACAGGCGTCGGGATTGAGATTCAGAGAGGATAATTTGGGCGGAGCGGCGAGAGCAGAAGAGAGGCAAGGAGAGGTGCGAGAGGGAGGCAAGAGGATCGAGACATAACTTCAAAGCGTACTGTAGAGATAAGAAGCTTAAAGGTTTCCGACAGATGAAATCTTTGAAG
Organism: Curcuma caesia; assembly: GCA_037834155.1. Lineage (NCBI taxonomy): Eukaryota > Viridiplantae > Streptophyta > Magnoliopsida > Zingiberales > Zingiberaceae > Curcuma > Curcuma caesia. The sequence continues at coordinate 1,418 of JBBMKF010470198.1, read as the reverse complement.
CAGACCGCGGAAGATCCTAGATATAAGATATCCTCAATGACAATACGTTTTAAATAATCATTGTCTTTAACCAACCAAAAAAATGCTAATAGACAACGCTTTCTTAAAAAGCGTTGTATTTGTCTAAAAAAACTGCTAATAGACAACAATTTCTGAAAAACGTTGTCTTTGATTTTTATAAGACAACTTTTTTGGCTAAAAATGTTGTTAAATAAAAAAAGATAACACTTTTGACAAAAAACGTTGTCATTCTAGCATTATCTATTTGCTTTTTTCTTGTAGTGATGGAACCTGGGGTCAGTGCTAGGTGTCATAGAGGGGCCAACCTCATTAGCCATTTTCTTAATCCTAATGCATAAAAATAAAAGCACTTACTATCAAAAAATAAACTAATTAATTTTAAGGTGATTTTAGAGGCTTACCTAGGTATTTTCACAGAATAATACTAGAACTGATGACCTATAACATTGCTGGCACCGCTGGAGGGGGATTTCTGGGATAGGAGAGACTTTGTGTGGTAAAATTTGATGGGGTTGTGGTTACTTATATAAAGGGTTTTTGGATGCCTAAAAGCAGAATCGGGGTGCCCCGATCGTTTGCAGTGCGGGGCGCCTGGATTTCGTTCCAGGCGCCCGGATTCAGAAAATCAGGGGCACCTAAAATCCGTGCGCCAGTTTCTGGTTTTCCATTCGGGGTGCCTGAATTTTAATTTCTAAGCACCTGGAAGAGGTTGGGTCGGGCATTTCGGGTCCGATTCAAAATTTTAATTAATTGATTAATTTTTTTGATTGGTTGATTGTTTAAGGATTTTATTTAGTAAATTTATTAAGGTTTAGATTTTTTATTAAGGTGAAAGTTTGGTAAAATTAATTAAGGTATAGATTTAAGTTATGGTAGATTTGGTAAAATTAATTAAGGTATAGATTTGGTAAAATTGATTTGATAAAATTTATTAAGTTATAGATTTGGTAAAATTTATTAAGTTATTAATTTGGTAGGATTATTAATTTATAAATTTGGTAAATTTTACTAAGTTATAGATTTGGTCAGAATTATTTGTTAGTGACATCCTAGAGCCAATCATATGATGATTGTTATATTGACTCATTGTATCATATTTCTATATATTTATAAAGGTTTTTCTTTATGGTTATTATACTTAGTTGTATTGATGTCAAATAACTAAGTATAATAGCGTTCTTGAGTAGATGGTTCATATCTATATCAATCGATTGTTTGAATCGATAGTGAGATGAAATAGAGAACACTACTCTTAAAGATTTCTTGTCAAGTATTAACATTCAGGGACAATGTTAATGTGATGAGACTAGCATGTAGGTTAACATGATGACTTGATCTCACAAGTCATGGATATGAGATATCAAGTTGACACATGGGTATGCATTGGAGAATGTATA
>JBBMKF010470178.1:0-10600 GCA_037834155.1 Curcuma caesia | reverse complement strand
AGGCGATTTTTATGGCGATTTTACTCGTAAAAAATTGTTCTTCCCATCTCGCTGATCTTCTCTCCGATCTTGGACTTGTTCCTGTTCGAGGGAGAAAGGGAGGGTGAAAAAGGGAAAGAAATGGAGGGGTTGCCTTCAATCCAAGACGGTCTCCTCCTTTGACCACCAGCACCTCCCTCCCTTCTTTCCCCCCATCTTCCTACACCTTTCCCTCTTCCTTCTCCAATTGTGGCCCCTTCGGATCCCTTTTTTTTTTAATATATATATACGCCTCGAATTCCCATATTCATTGATGGTTAGCGAGTTAGCCAGATCGGAGCAGAATGGGCGTGTGCTTCTCCGCGAACATCAAGGACACCGGTGGCTCCGGAAGAAATGGCGGCGGGACGGCGAGCGAGCAGCAGGCGGAGGGACCGCTGAATGAGGGGACGTCGGAGCAGCCGCTGCCGAAAGAGAGAGGTGAGAAGAAGCGGTCTGGTGGGCTGGTGCCATGCGGGAAAAGAACCGACTTTGGGTACGCGAAAGATTTCGAGAACCGGTACTCGATTGGGAAGCTGCTCGGGCATGGCCAGTTTGGGTACACCTTCGTCGCCACTGAGAAGGCTACCGGAGAACGAGTGGCAGTAAAGAGGATAGACAAGAATAAGGTAAATCTGCAAACGTGCGTTCTTACTTTTGTTCCTGGCGTTTTCTGGTTTTTGGTTTTTTAATTTTTCTTTTTTCTTTTATCTCGACTGAGAAATGTACGAGCTACACAATTAGAGTGTGTGAAAAAGCTGGAAGAATAGATTTGGAATTTGTTATTGCGTTTCTATTTGAGTACCTATTGAGGTTCATCCCGAGTCGAAAGTGGATTCATATCTAGGTGAGCTCCTGGCGAACAGCATACAGTTGAAAGACTGTTTACCATCACTGAGATAAATACTACTCTCTTTAGTCTTTGCATATACTTAAGTGAACTATTATCGGAGCAATGTTTTTTTCAGATTCTGAAAACTTGTTTGAATGTCCTGGATTAGCTAGCAGAGTTATATTCTCGTAATTGTTGGATTGCCATTATCACTAGGTGGAAAGTTGTTACAGATGTTAGTCCAACTTATCTTCAATAGAAAACAATAGTAAAATGTATACAAACATTTGTCTTTGTTTACAGAGGGCATGTTACCAAGATAGAAACCAAATGAAGTCAATCAATTGATACATGGTGACTCTCCATCTAATTTTCTAGAACATGTGGAAGCTACTGTACGATGAAACGTAACCAAGACAGATACCTACAGCACATAAGATTTATTCAATTGATATTTGAATGTATTTTGCTTAAGAATAAATACCCATTCTTAATTGAATGAAGCTTAATTCTTTGACAAATTTTCAGAAGTCCAATACCTTGGTATAAATTCTTTTACTCAGATTTTAGATCTTGAATCTTGATTACGGTGCCCAATGACAATCATGTGATTAAAGATTTTATCAATGGTTAGTCTCTGTAACTGATAAAACCGAATCATATATATGATAGTTGAAGCCCATGTGTGTCTTGACTGATAGTAGAATGTCTCTTAGACCATGTTGTGGGACGCAAGAATCAGATCCTCCAAGAGGATGATCATTTTCCTTTACAGGAAGCATTAATGATTCTTCTGCTAGGTCAGCTGAATGTGGGAACTGGATTTTTAACAATCATCTTAAATAATTTCCTTCAGCCAAAAACCTGCCATTGCTAATAGTCTTTAAAAATAAGTGTTGCAAGTAATAGTTAGTCATAATTATCATTGATATGCATGATTAGTAGCTTTAACTACAAGGCTATCTTTATAATGCTGAACAAATCCACTAGAGTAAGTCTTTGAACTTCTTATCCTCTATCTAGCATACAACCAACTTCAATTTCTTGAGGAGACAGATCAGCATAGTTCAAAGTCCATGCAGAATATCTAATATTGCTTGCTGCCAAAAATGATTACTATTAATCTCTCTGTCAGAACTGGGACAGTCTGTGAAAAACTGGTTGAGTGAGTGACATAGAGGTGGCACATTTAAGTTTATGAGAATGTGAGAAGACAAGGTGAATCTACAAGAAGAATTGTAGCATCACCACATCCCGTTAACTTCTGAATTGATCCCAAAAAAAAATGGGTAGGAGAATTATCAGATCATAGGTTAGGTAGTAAAGAAAGAATTATTGGATGATTTGTTCACTTCAACTAAATCAAAGGTTGACAGTGACTAAAAAATTGTGTGCTCCCAAAAGGTAAGTAATCTTTAGATTTACAAGATGACAAATGCAAAGTGGACTTGAAAAACTATTTGAATGCTAACAAATAGAATCTAAATGAGCAGCACTAACTTTAGCCTTTTTTTAAACGTTCATTAGTAAGTGGAGAAGCAAATTAATTTACATTTAGTGGAAGAAAGACCATATAGTGTGGTCCCATTTGAATGATTGTTCTTAAACTTTACATTAGAGAGTACATACACAGAACTGAGGAATGACACCTCGAGCAACTGTGAAAAAAAATCTGGTACTCTAGTGGAAGAAAGACCATACAGTGCAGTCCCATTTTGAATGATTATTCTTACACTTTATATTAAAGAGCACACACACAGGACTGAGGAATTACATCATGAGTAATTATATATGTAAATCTTTATAAATTTAGGAGAAAAATATTCGTGAACATTACATATGACTTAGTAAGCATAAATCAGAAGACTGGGTTGGAATTCCACTTCCTTTTTGTTATGAATTATTATGGGAAGTTAATTTTATTTCTTTGCAGATGATCCTTCCAATTGCTGTTGAGGATGTAAAGCGGGAAGTAAGGATACTGTCAGCTCTGAAAGACCATGAGAATGTTGTCCATTTCCATGACGCATTTGAAGATGACTCTTATGTGTATATAGTCATGGAGTAAGTTGAATCTTTTCGTATATAGTATGTGAAAAAAATATTTTGATTGCAAAATATGTTTTTGTAATTCCTCAATTGTGAATTGTGGAAGAAAGATAGGAAATTCTACCATCTCAATTCATTTTATTAGAAAAAAAACTTACCTAGTAAACAAAAATGGATGATATCTTTTGCACGTTAGTTGAAAGAAAACACCATGTGTACTTCGTTTGGAGGGTGATGATACATTACCAGCTGATAATTCAGATCTTAGGCATTAGTTCTTTGTCCCTCCCTTTATTTAAGAAAATTTATATTCTTGTTGAGTAATGATTATTGTCCTTACATGTTCGGTTTTTTCATTAATATGTTAGTTCAATATGGAAATATCGAATACAAAGATTACTGATAACATCTTCAATCAATAGCTTTATCTTAATTTGATAGTTCCATCATAGAATATATTTCTGCAAATCTGAATGCGATAACAGAAATGGTAATGTTCTTGTGATTTCTTTGTTTGATGCCGGTATCATATTTGTTTTTCTGGTTTGTTTATCAGGTTATGTGAAGGAGGTGAATTATTGGATCGGATATTGTCCAAGTAAGTTCCTCCAACATTATGAGAGTTGATGCTTTGATTGATTGCTTATCTTATTGGCTCGATCAAAAAACTATTTTGCTAAAAATTTCATGTGATTTCTAATTTAACTATCTTATGTACAGAGCTAACTTTCTTTTTATCAGTTCTGTGTTTCAACTGCTACACAAAGAAATGTACAATTGCTATATCTGTTTTCTGAATTGATAATATTTCCCAGAAAGGATAGCCGTTATACTGAGAAAGATGCTGCAATAATTGTGAGACAGATGCTCAAAGTGGCAGCTGAGTGTCATTTGCATGGTTTGGTACATCGAGACATGAAACCTGAGGTAAAATCTGACTAACTTATTGAGCCATTTTGAAGTTTGAGAACCTGATGGAGTTCCTTTGATTTTGACTCTGAAAGCGTCACATGCATTTTTGCAGAATTTTCTTTTTAAATCAACTAAAAATGACTCGCCTCTGAAAGCAACAGATTTTGGGTTGTCTGATTTTATAAAGCCAGGTTTTGATATCATACTCATCTCTAAATTTGAGCGATTTTCATGATATATGTTGTATTTGAAAAGTTCCCTAGAAACTTGTAATTACATTATCCAGGGAGGAAATTCCGTGATATTGTTGGAAGTGCATATTATGTTGCTCCGGAGGTGTTGAAACGGAAATCTGGACCTGAATCTGACGTTTGGAGCATAGGGGTGATCACTTATATTCTTCTTTGTGGTAGACGCCCCTTTTGGGACAGAACTGAGGATGGAATATTTAGAGAGGTAAATCCATATTTGCATTTGTAAGATCAATAATTCTAATTATTTGTTTATCTTGAAAGTAAAAAAATTAAAAGAAAAATGAAAATTTTAACATTTGATCCTTCATGATTCAACTTTCAAACAAATTGGTTTGTCAGAATTGTTGCATTTTGCTAAAAATCTCTTTTCCTTTAACACTATATTAATATAAACAGATTTTGCCCAACTATGTATTTTCTGCATAATGGTTATTTCTTTTATCCAGTGTGGGGCATTACTACTTGCAAACAATTTAATTCTCTAATGTTTGTGTTTTTATTTTGGTTGCTTGGGTTAAAACTCTCAACCTCAAAAGCTATCTTTTGAATATTAGTGTGTGCATAATATATGTATATATATACACTTCTGGTTTGACATACAATGTATTTTGCAATCTTGTCTTGCAGCATCCTAATTATCAGTGCTGATGAAAATATAGAACTATTTCTTTTGTATCACCCACTGTCAAATGCTTAATCTAGGGACACGAATGCTGACTAAATTTCACAAGTTACTTTGTCAATATCATGGAATCTGAAGATGTAGAAGTTGAAAACACAAAAGAATTTGCTTATTTCTCCAACATGTACTATTTGTCTGAACACAAGCCAACATAAAGATTTCCGAGTGCTTAACAAAGTTATGTATTTTTTTAGTTTCATAAGTCATCTTGATGCTTTCTTCCATTGCTTCATTTTTTTAAAATAAAAATCTTGCATCTGCTTATCTAGTTTTTAAATAGACATAAGAATTTGTTAGATTAAGTGGAATGTATTTTAGTGATCTATACATTTAGTTGTAAGTTTATAGAAAATGTACTCGATTCATTCTCTTTTACTCAGTATGGTTGAAACTGCCTTATTCTTCATACGGTAGTAGGTGTAAAGAAATAAATTAAAAAAGGTTATCACTTTATTTTGCCCCATATGTTTCCGTTTTTCTCTTCTGCATAAACAATATTCTCTTTTTTTCTCCCTTTCTTGCAGAAGGTATAAGTATCCTTGTTGCTGGTTCGCAGGTGTTAAAGAACAAGCCTGATTTTCGTCGGAAGCCATGGCCACAAGTAAGCGACAGTGCAAAAGATTTCGTCAAGAAGCTATTAGTAAAAGATCCACGTGCGAGACTTACTGCTGCCCAAGCTTTGTGTATGTATTCCACCTGAGTTTCTTTGTTGTAGTTTTTCTGTACTATTTACCATCTTTTCTGAGATTATTTACAGGGTTCAATTTTAACATTATGTTCAATCTTTCTTCTAAGTTCTTAAGTTCAAATCTCATCACTAATTAAGATTCAAGGTTTTCTTATCTGTATGAACTGTCGAGATGATATTGTCATCAGCTTCTGTTAATATACGGCATTCCCTGATTATCAAGTTTTCTACTTCCAGCACATCCATGGGTGAGAGAAGGGGGTAGCGCATCAGAGATCCCACTGGATATTTCTGTTTTATCAAATATGCGCCAATTTGTAAAGTATAGTCGTCTAAAGCAGTTTGCATTAAGGGTAGATATTTGTGCTCAGGAGCTTATTTATTTTTTATAAACAAGTTCTCTGTGACCCTAATTAATTTTATGCAGGCAATAGCTAGTACTCTGGATGAAGAAGAGTTAGCTGATCTCAAGGACCAGTTTGAAGTAATTGATGTTGATAAAAGTGGTTTAATAAGCCTCGAAGAAATGAGACAGGTTAGACTTGATAAACTTTTTCTTGGATGCTTTGGAAACTTTGGTTTAGGCAGCATGACATAGTTCATCATGTTCTTCAAAGTCGCTTTATATAACTTCTGGAACATATACCAGAACAAGTTTGTTGAATATTTATGTATAGATTTTATTCCACCATTGAACTTCTGGAACACATGCTACTTTATTTTCCTTTCAATAGCTTCAATAGCTTTTGTCTTAAATTTTTCAGTAACACTGATATTCTCTATGAGTATTATTTTACAAGATTTGAGGGGGTTTTGCTTATATATATTTTAAAAAATCATATTTTTTACGCGCTGGTATCCTGGTATGCAAAAATAATAAACAGAATATATATATGTATATATATTATATTATTTATCAATCATGCAGATCATTGCTAACAACGTTTGTTGCAGAATGATGTAAAACTCCATTTAGCTTTTGTTGAATATATAATGAAATTGCCTATGGTTATTGATGTACACATGTAATTGCTTTGGAGTTCTCTTTAGGCAATCATTATATAGTGATTTATGTCATCATCTGCTTAAATGAGAGAATTTATCTACTAACTTGTTGGTCCCAACTACTAGTCTAAAATGCTTAAGCCTAAGTAAATAGCAACCCATTCATTTAAGCCTACAAAGCTCTTTTCCTAGCTCACAATTTCTCATGTGAAACTAAACTATGGTATCATAGTCCCCCTCATTTAAGGAAGGCTTTGATGTTTCCATCACCATAGCCCAAAATTGTTCCTAATGACGGCACAGAGGGCAATGGTGAATCCTTATAGTACAAGTAGCTCTTCTAACACATTTCATCATGTCTAGGGACTAGGATTGGTTTCTTTCTTTCATACCATTATATGACATATATGACAACACATTAAGTAAAAGGGTTGAGTCATTAACTTGTTACACTCAACAATTGATTCAGAATGCTTAAACCGAGTCAATAATAGTTCACTCATATAATCTTGTAAGCTGCTTGCATTAGCTGCTGGCTCTTTATGTCGGATTAAATTAGGGTGCCACAATCTACCTTCTCGTCTTTTATGTGGATTGAATTCTCAAGTATACTGTGCAAGATCAGATCTTTAAATTAAGGACAGCCTATTAACATAAATTGTAGAACCATTTCCTTATCTTCTATATGAATAGATTTCATTTTATTTCATGTTGAAACTCAAGATCAGGGCTTAGAGTAAATGGGGTGACAACATGGGTTGTTATTTAGATTGGCTAAGTTGAAGGAATTGAGAAATAGAATGCATCGTCCTTCAGGTTCTGCATTGGCAGGATTTATGTCACACGTCACTCTTCTCAAGTACAGTAGATAAAGTGGGCAATTTTGACACTGCAAGGTTAGACAAGAAGTGGTCGTGTGCTATGCCTATATTCTGTAACAGTGGAACATAATGACCATTTCATTATACAATTTTGGACTTTCTTTGATGCCTGGGGTCAGGGATTAGCCTTTGAGAAAAATTCAATAGATTCTTTACATACACTCTCAAGGTTATCCGTTTAGTGTAGGAAAGAGTTAATTAGGGTTTAGGGTAAATGGTCCTGTTAAAACCTATGTGAAAGCATATAGAAGTTGTTGAATCTCAAGGAAGTTTTCTCACCCTACACTTTTCACAATTGTCATTCCTTTAAAATGAGTGAGTAGCATTGATGTGATTCCTATAATGCAGAAATCTACATGCTTAGCAAGGAAGATTTAGAAGCTGAAATTCCTTATCACTACACTACCGGAACTTGAAATTGTAACTAGCTTCTTGTTTTGAATTATAGCTTTTTCCTTAAAAAGTATTTCATGATTTTTATTTGCCACGCTTGTACTTACTTTTTTTCGTTTCGTACTACCTTCTCTTCATTGTTTACTTTTTTTTCATTTCGGACTACCTTCTCTCCATTGTCCAGTGTCTACTAAGTGTTATACAACATAGTGATCCATTCACATTGCATGAATTGGAATCAATTGGAAAATGTACTATCTCTGACTCTGCTGTTAATGATTTTTTGGTCATGGTCAGGCTCTTGCAAAGGATGTGCCTTGGCGATTAAGAGGACCACGCGTACCAGAGATTCTTCAGGCTGTAAGTCTCTCAGTTCAATTCCATTATTATAGTTGTCTGCTGATTCAGCTACTGTACTGTTCTCTATTAAATTATGCATTTAATATTGATATCATTCTGCTATGGACTACTTCACTTGCTAGTACAACACACATGTAGTTCTTTTAGCAAGTTGGAATACTATAGACAAGTAATTTTGACTTCTTTGATTCATAGTTAATTATGCTTGTACATTTGATAGTTCCATCACTTGCTTTGCTCTGAGACTACTTTTCTTGCAGCATTGCTTCTAAAATGTATATCTCTGTCACTAAATTTGATTAATGTTTGTTTAAACAAACTGGAAACAGTTTTTTTTTTTATTTCCAAAATTTTCATATATCAACATTCTTACAGTTTTTTCCTTGTTTTAGGGGAAAATTAAGCATTTTTATCTAAAAAATATATTTTAAAAAAAGCAAAAAGGCAAGATGCTGCATTCTTTAATGGTTCACTGGATCACCAGCACATTCCTATCGCATGATTATGCACAGAAGGATGAAATTAAATGGACTTGTTAGGCCTATGCCCTGATCCTAAATTCTTGAAGTCAATGAATCGTCTTGTTAAGAACTTTTCATTACATGTTCCATAACAACAAAGAGGTAAACCACCTAAACTCAAATGAACCCATCTTAAATTAATGTTGATACCAATTAACAAACGAACCTTTAACTGATCTCTATTCATTCCATTTCTTAAATCTCTGCTTACATTTTTTTTATTTGGATGATTAATGTTTCAGCTTATTTTTCATAGTTTCAATGTGCAATTAACATGCTAAGCCTTAACTGATTTCTATCCACTATCCGTTTCAGAAATCTCTGTTTCCATATTTTATTTGCTATTTTGGTGGCTAGTGCTTTAGCTTACTCGTGTAGTTTCACTCTGCGATTAACATACCTTCACTGATTTCTATTGATTATCCATTTTTAAATCTCTGCTTCCATGTTTTCATTTGCTATTCGGTTAGCCCTTCTCTGGCATCAGTATTCCTTTTTACCAATTTGTCGAAACTGATGGACTGATGATTTATGTTATTCCACAGATAGATAGCAACACCGATGGACTTGTTGATTTCACAGAATTTGTTGCAGCAACTTTGCACGTGCATCAGATGGAGCAAGACTCTGACAAGTGGCGTATCCGATGTAAAGCCGCTTTTGACAAGTTCGATATGGACGGGGATGGATACATTACACCAGAGGAACTTAGAATGGTGAGCTTGTTTAGCATTATGGTTTTTGGATTTAGTTGCGGTGGTCACAATAACATATGCGAATAAGTCTGTGTATTGTGGTACCAAAGGAATAGGATTTACGATATATTCGAGCAATCTTCGAGGGCAGATACCCAAATAGGCCCTGCTAATGATGAATTCTGTATTCAAACCCACCCTATTTAAAAATACCAATACAGACCTTCTCTTACCCATTGTACCGAGATAACAATTTCTGGCCATAAAACTGTTTCACCAAACAACTCGACAAATAGCATAGTTAAACTTCCGAGTCAAAGTTGGTCTAGATGATGCCGCCAGTACACTTAAGCACGAGGAAAAATGTCTGTCATAGTTTGTATTAAAATTACACCATTTAGTAAGTCTTTTTGGTGAAACAAATTGACAACTTGATGATCATGGTCAAAAAAGAAATGCATGTTGGTACAATTGATGAGAATGGGTCTAGATTCTGCATTTTACGGTAGGTTATCAAGCAAAGAGTTATTGCACTCCAAGCACTGCACCTATGGGAATACACACTTGAGCATTCATCCTGTTAAGTATAGAATTTGTAGGTAAGAGCATGCATCACGTGGAGTGTCTTATGATTAAATCAATATCGACATCATCTTTTGATTTTCAACTGGCTACACGTTCGAGTCTCAGTGATTTGCAAGTGTTTTACCTTACTCTCGACTAGGGGATCCATATCATCCGAAGTTATCATGATTCTTAACTTATGTTAGCATATTTTATAACCTTCTAGTCTGTAATTTTTTCAATTAAACCAGGATGTTTCCATATATTGATAGAATTCAATTTTCTGAATTGCTTAAAATTTATAACCGGAGATTGACTCCTAACTGCAGCACACTGGCTTGAAGGGTTCGATCGAACCATTACTAGAAGAAGCTGATATCGACAAAGATGGCAGGATCAGCTTGTTGGAATTCCGTAAGCTCTTAAGAACCGCGAGCATGAGTTCGAATGTTCCTAGTCCATCTGGTGTACAGAATCCTCAGTTTTTCTAACCTGCTTTGTCGATCGAGGGAAAGGAACATTGTTGAAGGTTGGCAGATTTAAATCCTCAGTTATTCCTCTCCGCGACATATCTCTGGCTTTATCAAGAGCTAATGTGGGTATCAGCATTGCGATCAGTAAGTGCTAGAGATAGCGAAAACATTGGTAAGAACTATGTGAAAAAGGAATAGGGTTGGATGTAAAAAAACAACAGAACTTTGATGCATAGTTTGTACATTAGGTTGCTCGAGGGTTTGCTTTATCCA
>JBBMKF010470168.1:20000-27346 GCA_037834155.1 Curcuma caesia | reverse complement strand
AATCCGCCTTACTATAATATAAGTACCTCTGCTACGCAGAGCAGATAAATAGCCTTTGGGGCTATTTACGACTAAACTTAAAATAAATATAAAGAAATTATAGCTCTGTTGGTGAAACTATTCAACCCTGTATATATATTGGGAAAGATCTAGTGAATGGTATTTCCTCACTTTTATCCACATACTCATATAGTCAAGTGCGCAACCGAGCTCTTTCTATGTAGTAGTAGTACGATCAGAACGGCTAGATAGTTAGCACGTAACGTACGTATACTAGATAGTTAGCACGTAAAATGAATATAGCCCCGAACTGCTATAGCTCTAAAGAGTTTAGGCATCCTATACCTATATAAACTTAAGGAGTGGAACCTTTAACCTTCTAATGCTAATGCAGCAAGAGTGGTTCATGGTTTTAGAAAAGAGTGAATGGCAGCCATGAACTACGAAACGTAGAAAGATCTCTTACCCTAATGGTTGAGCGTCCCAGATATTCGACTACGGTAAAGTAGCATTGTGGACTTGTTTGAGCTACTAGTACTAGCGACGTGGCGACTTAGACCCTTTTGTAGTAGGGTCGGGACTGGGAGTATACTGAATCCCATATGAGTCCGGAGCTGCTCTTTCCCGTCTCTGAGTCTCTTCCCGAGTAAGTTGCTGTTGGCTACGCTCCTTGCTTTTCTTGTCGGGTGGGAAAGGGGCTCAAGTGATTTAAGCAGCCACTAGCTTTTCATTCGGATCAGACTAAACGAGCTACGGAAGGATCAAAGCGACTCCCGGACAGCAGCGGAGGACTCGTACGTCATGAATTGTCGTGCCCTGGTGCAAGGACCCTAGTCATTCCCTTGTGTAAGAAGGAGAAAAGCCATGAACTGCTTCGATACACTTTCCGCGACGTCGACATCTCACTATAAAACTATAAAGTAAAGGTCGACATCTCACTATACTATAAAGTAAAGTGAAGCACAATCGTTCGCACTTAAGGAAGGGACTTGGCTTTTCATATTCGTTGTCCACTTTTGAGTCCAAGAACTCGGGCAGCAAGCGGGCTCAGGCACCCCATTCCACTTTCAGTGCTTATCGAACCCAAAATGCTATACGTCCACGCGGAACGTCTACACCTTTCAAGGACCTTCTCTTCATTGCAACTTCCACAAGGCTCCTTCCCAACGAGGGAAAGAATAGTGTTGTGTTCTCTCACGCATCTCACGGGCTAATTCGGCTAGATCTTGAGCCTCTGTTGACGATCACAGTCACAGTCACGCAAATGAGCATCGCGATCGACCACATGGACATTCTACATCTTAGTTTGGCAGTGCGAGATTGTGCCGATCTTGTGCGGGCTTGTGACGCATATGGCTTCGAACTCGACCAATAAGATCGCTATAGTCAGACGCAAATGGACTTCTCTTTTCAGCTGTCGTCATCTGCACATAGTGCCTTTTGGCTCGAACGATAAAAAGCACATAACTATGTATTGTATAGTAGCACATTCCTTACCCGTGCGACCCGTGCGAGAGAAAAGACAGTGAATAGAAGCAGCCGATGAGGAGTGCAAAACGAGCGAGAATCCCCTCGGAGAAAGCGATAGAAAAAGCACTGAACTCTAATCTCTCTCTTTACCGAAAGCACTGAAAAAGTGAGAACTCTTCAATTCTTCTCTTTGAACTCGCAATATGAGTTATTGGCTCCCGACTACGCCTACGCATCGGTACCATTGGCTGTCCTTCCAAAAAATGGAGTGGTGACTGGGAGTGCATTGGCTCGGAGTGCGATGGGATTGCATGGGCACCTATTTTGGAATGCATTTGCTTCGTGGACCATTGGCGTCAAACTCTTAGTATAAGGTGACCAGCCAGTGAGAGTAAGTCTGTCCGATTTCTCGCTAGTTTAAGGCCAGCATCGAAATGGCCCTCTCATCTATCCCCTAAGGGTTAGGGAGGCGGTGCCCGTGAGCACTTTTTCCCTCTCTTTCTCTTTTGCCGCGGGTCGAGCCAGAATTGAATAACCGGGCAAGGGCTGCTGCAACTATAGAAGTTTCTTGTCCCGTCCGGTTCTGCCTCTCAGTCTATCTCTTTCCTTCCCTACCTCGGAAGGGTCAGGCATGTTGATTTCTCTTTCCTAGTAGAATGTGCCTTCCGGGCTTTAGTTGTTTCCTGAACTCGGTGGGACCGAACACTGGGACCGAACGGGGAAAGAAAAAAAAGGGTATCCCGCTTAAGAAAGAGGCTCGAGCTACTTTTCTGTCATATCCTTCTTGTCGAGCTACAATAGGAGGAATGTCTTCTTTCGGCAGCAGCTCTTCTGGGCACCAGCAACTATGATAGAATTTAAGTGCATCCAGAAGCTTCTGCTGTAGTTTTTCTGGGTCTAAGTTCAAACGTTTTTTCTATATTCGGCTGCTGAGTAAATGGTGTAAAGGCGTATCTCCAAGTTCATTAGAAGTTCATTAGTTGTAGCGTAGCCGACTAAGGAAGGGTAGCCTAGTTACAAGGACTTAGCAATTGGCAAGAAGAGGAGAGTGAACTAAGCAGATAGAGTTCGAGGTAGACTCTAGGTCGAGGTGGACTCTAGGCAGACAAAGTGAAGCTTCACTTTCTGAACAAAGAATCAGATAAAAGTCCACGGAAGAACACGATTTCTTACCCTTCATCGCACAGCACCCTAATTTGCCTAATGAGAATCGAGCTATACGGCACGAGCCCAGGAGGGAGCTTGAGCCCGCTTTCTCGAGTGGCTTAGTCAGACTGATTCGTGATACTATACCGAAAGCACGGAAAGTGCCACCCGCACCCTGGTTTCTTACATTCGACAAGACCCAGATGCGTAGAGGATATGCAATAGCGTCCTCGAGAACGGATATACCAGAGCCCAAAGGACAGAAGTTCAGATCTTTCACTAAAGGAAAGACGAAGACTAGCTATAGACTACCCGAGAAGAGGGGAAGCATTTTCAGTGCGATCATGGCTGAGAGTTAAAGTGGCACGGGCTACTATGTGCTTTTGCTGAACGACTGAACGACTGCTTCTTAGAGAGTGAACCCTTAAGTTTAAGGCAGTAAGGTTACGCAGAAAGCGGAGAGACAGTCAATCTACTCGCCGCATCGATTGCGCGTGCAATATTGGATCTTATTATAGTGACTTATTCGACTCCGGTAAGCAAGTTCTGACCATGTCAATTCAACCGCCAGGGCAATCACACTCTTGTTTCACCTTCATCGATATGATCAAGATGCGCTCAAGCACCCGGCTCCTTTACCGGCCTTACTCAAGAGCAAGGTTCCTTCTTTCCATGAATTGATTATCTACAAAAGAAGCGAGGGAGCCATCGGGGAAAAAGGTGAGGAAACAGTTGAGTAAATTCCAAGAGTGAATGGACATGGAGGGGAGAGGGACGAGTAGAGTAAATGGTTAAAGCAACCGGTCGTAAATGGTATTGACTCTCCCCATTTAGACCTGTAGCTGCAATAGTGACGTCTTATAATAGAAGGTACGAGTGAAACGACGTGACGTGGAGACGGGGAGAGGAAAGAGTAAATGCAACATACTACATGTATATGTATGACCTGAGATGCTACTGCCATGTTAGACCTCTTCTTCCAAAGCCAGAAAAGTATGAACTCTAAAGTATGAACTCTACCTATTCTCCGGTGTGAATAAGCTAATGAGAAGTAGGGTCTCCAGTTATAATATTTTATTCCGCGGAAGCAAGAAGCTTTACTAGGACCTGTGACGCAGAACTCTTATCACTACTCTTCTTTAAGGGAAGCGTTCATGCTCTTATTCTGTGGTGCCCTCCTCTATTCAGTAGGCTTTTCCACTCATCTCCATCTTCTGCTTCGGGCAAAGACTTGTAGGTTCACGATCGTACTTGCACTTATAGGAGCGGCTAAGTCTTGCTTTCTCAATCTGGCCTAGCTTCGCCATCCATTTGCTTCCCTTTCTGATCTACTTCAATGCATGAGAAAGATTGAGAGAAGAGCAATGACACTCGTAAGCGAATTCCTATTACTTAATCTCTCATCAACTCTCTGACCTCCGTCCCATTCGGACCGAAAGAGGATGGACTTGGAAGGCATGAAAGAAGGGAATGAAAGGAGAGTGGACCGGCTTATGGTTCGTAAGCCAACTTGGACAGCTGCCCTTGTATTGTAGGTTTAGGATCTCCCGGATATAGGCGAATTGATCAAAGAGTGAAGAAGAAAGTCCAATACTTAATTAGTCTCATTTCGCATCTTATTGTGCAATTATTGTCAACTCTATCGTTGAGTACGGTCAATCTACCTTCACTTCATCTAAGCTTAGTGGACCGGATGTCGAGGAACTTGACTTAGACCCGTGCGTCCGCTGGAATGCTAGATCAGACCTAGTCTTGGGCGGGCTAGACTCTATATTTTTGAGGACGGGAGCCAGAAGTGCAAGAATCAGTGTCAATTACTACTGTAGATAGATAAAGAACTATAAGCTGGCCAGGTGATATGGGAGCAGTGCTCGCCATACTATAATATAAGTTCATGATGGAAAAAGAGGATTAGCGAATAGCAGGCCAACTAGTCTCTCCTGCTTGGTCTGGGCGGATTCACGGGCGAGAGTGACTTCAGAAGTGCTAGTAGTAGTCAGAAGGAGGTTTGTGCATTGTTCATGGTTAGTCGACGGCTATTATTGGACTCTCTGCCCTTGATAGAGAGTAGTCTGCTACAGGCTATGGGGTAGCCAGCCAGGCTCAGTGCTTTTCGCTAGAAAGCGCATACTGCGTGGGTTCAGATCATATTCCTAGGCAGTGGTACTGGCAGTTAGTCGGATGTCGTCCCAGGATCACTTGTCCAAGTGAGAGGGCCGAGTGATAACGGAAGATCTTGAGTCGTTTTTCATGAACTTATAAGGTGGGCACGACTCTTGCTCGTGGTATAAGAACCACGTGGCCTCAACTTTTATATTAGGAAAACGGGCCTTTATGCTAGGGCCAATATGCACTTTTATTGAACTATTGATACATGAATGCTTTTAAAGAGCTTTTAAAGCCTGCAGTTAAGAATTGTTTTCAAACTTCATATTTAGAAATTGCATCCATAAATAGAGTAAACTAAAACACTACTCAAAGAAAAGACCCAACATTTCCCCTTAGGAACAAATGCAGAATATGAATCAAATTCAACCTTAGGAAAATGCTGAAAGAAGAAGCTAATTAAACCTTACCTTAGGATAAGAATCAAATGCAGAAGAAGAATCCCTCACTTTCCAAGGAGTTGGAACCTTTGGAAAACACTCAAATGCATAATCTGAAGCCCTTAGGAAAAAATTTCAAGCTAATGAGCTGCTATAAGGCACCTTAATGAAGGGATATTACAATAAGAAAGCCAGGTTCGCTTCCCGGTTCGCTTCTCCTTCTTCTGATCCACCTTTTGTCTTCTTGATCTAACCTTGTGTTGTTGAATCCAAGCTTGATCCAACTTAGTCTTGAATGAAATAGCTTAACCCAAAGAACAAGAGACGAGATCGAGAACAAAGTCGAAGAATCCAACCTCGTATCCCTAACAAGAGTGTAAGGAAGGCACGAAGTGAACCTTGCCTCCCGTAGTTGGAGCGCACTATCCGGGTATTTATCTTTCATTTAGTCAGGCGCTTAGAAGTGCTCTTTAAGCAAGAGGACAAGAGCAACAGACTCGGGGTCGGGCTCTGGAGAGAAAGCTATAGCTGGCGTTTTATACAACGCAGAAAGAGATGAGTTGCATACTTCTTTGAAAAGAACGGGTATAGGGCCCGAACTCAAACAAGTGACTCGTTCGGTCATTCTTTTCCCGAACTCTTTAAACTTCCACGTCGCTACCGCAGCAACTGGTCTAACATAACACATGGCACGCATACCTGGCCCAAAGCCCATTGACTCTTTCCATTTATACTCGTACGTCCCTGTACCCCGTGCACCAGCTTTCAAATTAATTATGCAGGTATGGTATGGTGCCCCCCTATTTGAGTCTTAGGGGGTTTACAGCGTACCAGAGGTAGAAGGATATGAAGCGACTGAGGACCCTTATAGAATCCATCCGAGTGATTCATTCCTCGGCTGGGGAGCAGTTAACTACTCTCCAGGCACGTTGAGTTCAGAGCAATCTGGCTCGCGCGTCTTGCTTGGGTCGGTTGACGGGACGTCCCATACAACTCTAAACTCAATCCTAACTGCGGCAGATAGGATTTTTAGTGATCTAGGACGTTCCTAGACGCCGTCCCTTGTACTGACAAGTTCCGGTACATCGAGGAGAGTAGTCTCAGGAGGTCATGGTAACTATGTATCTTGTGATAGTTTAGTTTAGGGTTCTATTTTGTCATTAAAGCAGTGTTAATTATACAAAATAAACCATGAAATTATTTAGCAATTTTACGTCTAACTCACCAAATATATAGTAAGGGCCGCAGCAAGAGTCTAACATGGCTATTCAAAAAATACCTACTAAAGATCTGCCCGTGGGGTTTCTTGGCGCTTGAACATGTGGGGCAGTTAAGAGGGTTCCTGATCAGGATCTACCTGGCTGCTACTGGATATCTTACATCAGAAGGAGCTATTTGCTCTCTTGTTATCGCGCGAAGGTCTTTCGTAGTTTTTCATTTCGGAAGTTTGTTATTTACATCAGGAGCTATTTTAAAGAGTGTGCTGTGCTGTTTGTTCATTTGCAACAGTACTATGCTGGTTCACCTACAGTGGATAGCAAATCTTCTGTCAAGGTCAGTCTGAGTAGGGTGGGGATTCCCACCATTATACCGAAGCATCACCGATTCATTATTATCACTCGGAATGATAGAGGTGATAGGTTGTCTATATCTGTCATGGTTTAGCATCTGTAGGGTTCTAGCCAAGCGGGTTAGCAAGGCAACGTTCACATCAATTGTGCAGCCTCAACAGAATGTAGACAAATTGTATGGTTGCTGGGTAAAATAAAAGAGAAATTTATTACCCTTCAATCTATGTATTTGCCCTGGATTTAGAAGATCCCTCTTCACTACTCTTCACAAAGGGATATCTTGGGCAGATATAGAGTAGAGCTTGGAAGTCGATGCCGAATGATGACCGTAGATTCCGTAAGGTCTCTAAACCTGTTCCAAACATATTTTCTTTAAATATGAGTTGGCAGCGTTTGCATCTGATGCAAGGTTCTTTAATCATAAGGCATTTGCCTGGCATCCTGGGATGTTGTGGTCGAAGAGGACTCCTCGTCACTATAGTTATAACACTCGGGCTCTTTGGAAGGACCTAAGCTTCTACCATGAAAAGGTAGAGTGAATTCAAATCTGAAATCCCTTCCCTGGTCGCCTGACGTGCACCCTTTCAGGGGCTGGTAAGCGGCGTCTGTTTGC
>JBBMKF010470168.1:0-15000 GCA_037834155.1 Curcuma caesia | reverse complement strand
CTAGTTACTTTAGATGAAATGACTATTAGTCGAATTGCTTTCGCGAGATTCAATATGAAATGACTTCTAGTTCCTTTAGATTAAATGACTTTATTCCTATCTCTATCTGCCACTCACCGGTAAACCCAAGGGCGATCCGCTGACAGGTAAATTGACCGTACCGGGAAAGATAACGTTCAGTTAGCTAGTTCCTCTAGTGCCTTTAGTTCAAGCTAGTAAAATCACTTTAGCTAGTTCAATTACTTGAGTGAAATGACTTGAGTCTAGTCCTCTTTTATTAGGGTTAGGGGAAGCAAGATGAAAGATGCAATTACTGATTCAATATTCTATTCCTTGAGTACTTTCCTTTATTAGGTATTAGGGGGGGCAAGATACAATTGAACAAGGGAGTCTTAGCAGCGGGAAGCTTCTACGAAGGCGGGAAAAGGGCTAGTAAGGGGAGACTCCATTCAGTGCTCTACGGGAGAGCTACTTTAGAGACTTACGAGTTCAAGTAGAAAGACAGGCAGGTAGGCTCCTCAACTCCCAGGAAGAAAAGAAGCTATCGAAATAACTCGTAGTGGGCACAGAAAGAAGAAATGAAATAAGAGAAGAGAGAAAGGAAAGGGCTGAGGACTCGCAATTCTCTTCGCCTCACTGTCCTCTAAAGCTCCTGGCCTGTATATAATATAAGTTCCTCCTCGATAACTTATTTAACGCTATAGGAGTCTTCCATCTCTCTCGGGAAAGGTACGAATGAGGCTGAGCCTAGGATCATGCTTTGAACCTCCATCGAGAAAGAAAAAGAATAGCAGGGATCTCATGGCCCCAGGGCACCCCCTCTCGTCACGTCACGGATGCTTTGAGCCAGGTCCCATACTTATAAGAAGAATGCTAGACTCGGATCAGCCCACACCAAGAGCTGGACGTACGCATGGATGAGCTTGATTCCTTCCAACAGGTGCACGCATACCTACGTCGTTAATGTTGCCATTGACTCTTTCCATTGACTCCTGTAATTGACTCTACCCTGAGAATTTATTATAGTATGGCGAGAAAAAAGATCGGGGATACCCTGACTGTTCATTTGAATAGTTGCATGCCCCTCATCTGCCCCGACAGTGAAGAGAGTCTTCTTCCCCTAATATTTGACTGAGTTCACGAATTCGCTTTCATGACAGAAGAAAATAAAAGATGACAATTTCTTTCCCCCAGCGGATTATTACCAGTATAGTTGCGTGAATGTTTCCATTCACTCTACCGTTCGGGACTAGAATCTCTCGTTCGGGAAAACAAAACGAGGAGCATGTGTTACGCATTGTATTGTATATAGTAGACCCTTCTCTTTTCCTGAGTGACCCTTAATCAAAGACTCCAAAACAATCTTAGGGCTGCCGTTGCCCGGGCTAAGCAGGGTTATACAATTTACTACGTCCACTCAATAAAGGCGAAGCCCCGTGGGTCGTCACTTTTATCGATCAAATGGAATGAAAGAACTTCGTGTTCTCTAGTACTTGGATAAGGATTTTCGCATGTGTTAAGCAAATACTTGGTGTCGAGATTTTGATCTTCAATTTCACTCTTCCGCGGATCTTTCACCGCCTGCGGATGACCGGCTCGGGCAGGTCCCGCGCAATGCTGTGGACCGCCCCGCCTCATTGGCTCCCGGTAGCTACTAGCTCTTCACTTGAATTCAATATCCGAGTCAATCTCATCTATTACCACTACTCGAAAAGAGCAGTCAGATGAATAAGAATCTATTCGTATGTAATGTAAGACTTCTTCATCAGACCCATTTCAGCTCAAAACCAATATTGGCATTCAAGCTCGTTAAGTAAATCCGCTCTAGAACTTGCTTAAATCGCTCTAGAACGCTCGTTTGATGTGCAATATACTATCAAGTTCATTCTGGGCTCTTAAATGCGATTTTGAAGCTCTCTTGCATCAAGAAATGGGTTTGCGTTTTTAAGCTCTGTTTTTTTCCAACTTGAGGACTCTTTACTGAAGTGAAGGCAAATCTGTTTAGTCCAGAAAATACGGGGTTTATCCCGTAAAGTAAAGGGTGGCATTGCTCTCCTCATATAAAACGATGGATTTTGATCCCCTTGTAGCTGAGTAGCAAAGGGAAGAAAATCTTTCGTTTTAGGTATGATATGAGGAGAGAGAAGAGACCCTCTGAGGGGAGACCGCGCAGGGAAGGCAGGGAAGATAATACATGTAATATGAGAACTACTCTATACTAAGAAAAGAAGTCAGAAGCGCACAACCAGTGAGGGCCAAAATAGTTAAGTAGCGGAAAAGAAAGATGCTATTGGTATAATCGCCAGAAAGAAAGGTAGTTCTTTCCATGGACGGCTTTGTGGGCTCCTTCTGTGACCCGAGGATAGGAAGAGAATCATACTTATGAATTGCGCCTCTACTCATTGGAGAGTCAGAATCAGACTTCTTAATTAGCCTCTTCATTTCGCCCCGCTAAGTCAAGCACCCCTAATCCTCATTTGGAAAAGTTCAGTTAGGTTCGTAGATGTTTTGGTACTGTAGTAGAGGTTGGAAGTGTAGTATAGTATAGATAGGAGCACTATGCTCTATCATGATTGCGAGCCAAAAGACCCTTTCAAGATAAGATCTCGAAAAGCTATTTTGAAACATGTTCCATCAAACCACAAAGGGGGTGTTCAATCTCGAAAAGCTCTTTTAACCCTTTCACCCTTAAGTTCTTTTACTGGTTGGCGTAAGCTTCCCTATGTCTTCGGGTCGGTAGACCACCGAGTCCTTTCACTTCTCTCCCGATCTTTTTCTTTTGTTTTTTCACTTCATTTATATTTATTTTAGGGTCCCTTTGTTCACTTTCGTTTTTTTGGGAGCAGGAACGAATATAGAATATATTATAAGTATAAGGCTTTATCGAATATAGAATTTCTTTAAAGGCTTTATAGATAGGGGAGCAGGAACGAATATAGAGAAGACAAAAAGAATAAAAAAAAAGAGGGCAAGAGATTAAGTTATGCCTTTTATGCCTTCAATGCAGGTTCTATTTCCAATTCATAAGTCAAGAGTCTCCATCATCTGCAGCGTAATGAAACTTCTTTTATGCTCAATAAATCTCAATAAATGCATTTAGGTATATTTGAGGCATCCGCAGTTGAACTCATTTTAGTTTCATTTCAATCTTATAATTTTAGGTGAAATAAAGTCTACGCTTAGTCGTAAAAGTCTGACCAAGACTTGACTCTCCTCTCGTACTTATCTTGTCTATTTTCTTATAATACATAAATTGCGATAGTAGGTCTGGTCCCGCTTTCACAACATGTTTTTTTGTTCTTTTTCTCTCTTTCTCCTTCACTCTCGTAAGTATCCCATAGATAGCTATACCTTTTTTTGTTCTTTTATCAGCTATACTTTTTTGTTTTATCTCCCTAGATAGCTACACTTTCTTTTTTTTATCGTAACTCGGCATTGTAGGCATTCTACCAACTAAGAAAATACCAACTAATAAAGAAGGCAATAAAACATACCAACAACAAGAAGAGTGCAAGAGCTCTTTTTCGATTAATAAAATACCAGTTCTTTTCCGAAGTTCGAAATACATTAAACCAATTCTTTTCCGAAGTTCGAACTACCCTTTTTTTACCGAAGTTCTATAGGTGTGGGAACTTCGCTTTCCTCTCTCTTTCCAGCACTTCTACTTGAGAGCAATAGCCGAAGCTTCTTTAGTGGCTTAGACCCGATCCCATGGAAGACCCTGAAGCATAGTCAAGGGCCCGCTTATCTCTTAGAGTCCGAGTGCCTCCTCATCCAGGGAATGGTGAAGAGCTAGAGGATCGTAGACAGAAGATGCGATCGTGGGGCTAAGGATTGAAGGGCCCCCACTCTTTCCTCTATAGCCTGGCACTTTAGAATTTATACTGAACAGAACTCAACTCAATCTCTCTTGTTACACGAGGACTGAGAGTTCCCCCTTTCCATCGCCACTCCTCTATACACCCTTTTGACTCTATTCCTCATCACACTGCCACAGGTTGAGAAGGAAGTCCTGTCAAGTCGGGGGACATCTCAACATGAGCTCTTGACCTCCCTTTAGAGACTGACCTTTAGTAGCCTGTATATAATATAAGTTCCTCTTTTTAGAGACTGAACTTGAGTATAGACAAGACTAGTATATAGTAGAATGATTCTCTTGCAACTACTTCTTGAGAAGAACAAGACCGAAACTCTTTCTTGGACTCTGTTAGAGGGATCCGGAGGGTCCGGGGTTCAGACCATCTATAGGTGATAAGTTGAGTAGGCGAAAGAACTCTGCTAGAATGCATGGGACCGGGAAAGAGATCATAATCCACAGTTGAAACTACATAGCTGGAGTGAGGAGAAGGATTGAGCTCGCCTGTCAGCAGACCCTAGTTCTGAGTCCCGCTTCGGTCTCCCTTTAGCCTTTTCACTCTCTCCCCCACCCTTCGTAGCGGGCCCCACTCACTGACAGTAGGGAAGGGATTGGACTCATTTCATTTCTACCTAAGTTGGACTCATTAAGGAAAATTAGGGATTGGACACAAACCATGTGGGATCCTTTTCGTCCCGAGCACATAGATCGCTTGAATGGAAGGAAGAGTTTAGCCTGCCCTTCTTGACTTCTTTCTTATTTCACCTTCTTTAGCCTGGAAACCCTTGAAATGTGAAATAAGAGAGAGGCACTAACCATGCTTTGATGAATCGAACCCCTAGCTTAGATGAGTATCTTTTCATAGAAGGATCACGAGAGCCTTGGCCTTTACCTCAACTACTAAGCCTATCTTCCGAGAAAACCCTTCTTTCTCCTTTCCAGGGAGTGAGACCAGAAAGCAAGCGAGAAAAAAATGCTCTCCCATCCAGTGAGATCCCGGAGCTTTAGCCACTGACTGACAAGATCCGATTGGGATCGTCAGCGTGCCCATACGGGGTGTCTGACTACGATCTCAAGTCCGATTGGGACAGAGGCTTTATCAGAAACTCATAAGCTTGCGTCCGCCCCATGCCCCCTCGCGGGACCTCTTTACTCTCTTCATTCCCTTTCCACTAGCAGAGACAGCCTAGCATATTCCCTTGCTAGCCTCACACTAGCGGAGACAGCCTAGCATTCAGATAAGAAGTTGAATGTAAAAAGTCGATCTGTGAGGACTGGAATGTGTGTCTTCTCACAGTGTGCGATGTCTTGATCGAGATTCACAGTAGCCCACCAACACTCCGACCAGATATAGAGCAATGAGAAATCGATCGGTATAGGCATCTTCCTGAGCTTAGAGCTCTCTTCCACCGAATCTTTCCCACGCAGACCGGACATTCCACGATCATGAATCTACGTCGCTGCGCTCCTTCCTCTAGCTCTGGTAGAGAATAGAATTGATTGAATCAAACCCTTTCAACGAAGGGCATCCGGGCCATTCCCTCTTTCCCATGTCTCCAAACACAGCTACCTCAAAAAGTCCTAGCCCTCCTTCTCGCAAATGTCATGAGAAATAGCCGGGGCTCATTCACATCCGAAGGAAGTCCCTTCACCACAACCACTCCGGATAAGCTAGGGAGGACAAATTCAACAACTACACGTGGAGCATCTACTTCGAGTAGTAAGAAGAAATGCCTCAACCGGCTAAGTCTCCTTTAGAAAAAAAAAGGTACAATTATCTGACTTCTCCCCTTCTCGGCATGTCTTTGTCTTCGGCATGCAAACTCCCCTTCTCACCCTACGAACGAAGCATGACCTTTCTCCTTCCTGCCCTAAGAAAGATTCCCATGAAATATAAAGATCGCTTGAATGGAAGAGCATAACTATACTTATCCTCCCAAGTCCAAGGAGAATGACTTAGATAAAGAAGAGGGCTTGAAAGACCAGTCCAAAGAGAGTGAGTGACTTAGATAAGGGGCTATGCTATTAAGAATAGAAAGAGCAGCGGGGCGTAGAAAGAGAGTTCCCCTATTGACCTAGGAATTCAACCTTATTCGCATCTACATTCCATCCCAAACGGTGGGCATCAAAACAAATATCCCAGACCGCATCTTCCAAAATCTTGTAACATATCACACAAGTATCCAATACAACACGAAATAGAATAGGCCCCATTCGCTATAGCCATTACACGATAGTGAAAGCACCTCACCAATCTGAGTGACAATGAGCCTCCATTACAACTCTCCCATTCCCTATACTATTAAGAACTCCTTTCTTTCCCAGGTGTAGTAAACTCTTTTAATTCTTACTTCCCCGGTTTACTACTGTTGCATACCATCCGCGACCGCCTAACTAAGCTAGAAAAAGCAGAATTCTTTACTTAATTGAAAAAGCATGGAAGATGATCTGTTGAGCATACAAAGCCATAGATTGGCACAGCTAATTAACCAATCTTTTTCTCGGTGTAGAGGCACCCCCTCTCTATGATTCTCTCTCTCTTCAATTTGCTCGTTGAAAGTGACAGAACAACCCCCTGTTTAACTTCTGAAGGACCCGAACCCAGAAGTGAGGAAGATCAATCTAATTGATGGATTCGCTATCGATTGGAGTGGAGTGCACTGGAGCCTTTTCCCCTATATCACCTGGACCCGGATCTCAATCTTGACCTCTCATGCTCCTTACAGACCTAATAATAAAGGAATGATTCTTAAACTCCGCGTATGACCCACTATGAACTCAATATTGAATTGTGTCCCTCTTCGCCCTCTTGCACCCCCGGATCAAATCAATCACAAGAACCCCTATTATCTCTTTCCTTCCGATACAAGTAGAGGGTAGATACCTTTGCTTCGGAGAAAGGTGGCTTTCGCAATAAATTCCTCTCACTCCTATCTGTCTTCCCAGCCTCGCTAAGGACCCTAGACTCACATCTCTCTTAGAAAGACCCACGGGGCGGTACATCGATTATAGGTGACCAGACTCTACCCTTTCTGTGAACTCAGGTCTTGAATGAGAGCTATAGATCCTAGGTCTTCCTTTCGCATAGCCTTTCTAAACGTAGACAAGACAACTTATTCTTAGTAGAAAAGAATAGGTTCAGAAAGAGAAAGAAAGTAGACGCTAGGACAATGCTCTCGTGAATTAAAGCATCCATTCTCAGATACTCTTCACTCCTTGCCAAATATGAGTCTGACTCGCTAGCCCACTACAGTCTGCCTCGAACCTAGCTTACCCGAAAGGCCCCGACACTCTTGTATTCTTACCCAATCAAGGAAACCTTGTATTCTTAACCAGACGCACTACCTACATTTCGTTGGCTTCTGAATGATGTCCCTGCGAGAAGACTAGCTCTTTCTCCCCTTTCTCATCTCACCCATATCTTCAGTAGAAGTGGGGGGATTGCATCTTCTCTTTTCTTTCACTAGGACTCCAGGGAAGGAGAGTCCGCTCACGAACGAATTGGACTGGAACTCAGAACCTTTACCTAGGAGGGAGAGAGCAGATGAACGAACAGAGAGAAAAGACAGCCACTTTAGAGCTTAGGAATGGTTGGGCACAAGCGCAACTACACTCCCGGATAGAGGAACGGAACTTCTCAATCCGCCTCTAAGTGAATAACTGTGGGTAGATCCTTTGTGTCATGCATGATTCTACTGCTGAATCTCTTCGTGGGCGCGCCTTTCAGTCCTCTCCCGCCCTGACAATTAGATCGGTCTAAGGTACCCGGACTTGAACAAGAGATCTTTTTCCCTGACATGTAACTACTACTTGCACTCGCTGAACTGAATGAGAACTGCTCCTTGGTTTACGTGGTGAATAAAGGGAATAAAGAATAATACTGCACCTAAGAGTTGACATTGAAAAAGTCATCATTTAACACTTTTTCTTTCACTCGCCAAAAATATAGTAAATTACGCATCAGATCATATTGACTAGAATTGTTCTCTATTGGATTGCTGCTAGGGTCGGACGACGTCGTTGTCACTCGTTCCTTTCCTTATCACCAATCAATCTTATCTTCTTTATATGGTGGGCTAGCTCAAGCCTTCAAATCAGTAAGAACAGCTTGTACCATTGTTGGCCAAGTTCCGTTGCGCTGCACTTGGCCCTCACGAGCTGCTCGGCCCTCTCCTATATGAAAAGGTAGAGATCCCTACTAAGATCTGTCTTTCCCGTATAATCCCCCTAAAATAAATATAAATTCAGATCTTTCCCAATATATATACAGGGTTGAATAGCCATGTTAGCAATTATACTGGTAATAATCTGCTGCGGTGCGGAAGTTAAATTAGAGTAGAGGACGAAGAAAGGAAGGGCATGTTCAGATCAGAAGAGAGGATAACGTACTAAAGAGTTCAGAAGAGAGGCTTATAGTAATTGAAAGGCTACCTACTGTACTGCACTCCCGACCGAGGATGGAGTGACTCGAGAGACCAGAGGACTATGGAAGGTAGAAGTCTTGCCTTTTAGCAGCAAGGGTGCAACTTACACTTACCACTTCTACTTTTAAGTAGCTCTACATGGCCAATCAAGAGAGGAGGACCGCGCCCGGGATAGGGAAGCCGAGGGAGGAAGGAACCCGTGGCGGGGGAGAGGAAGAAGAATGGTAGGGCTCCATAGGCTGCCAGCGATCTAGATGCTCTCTGCCTATCCTCCCCCTACTCAAGCCTAATGTCTGGGATCTTTGAATTCCGAATGCAGATCATATCTTCTCCCGCTGCAGTGAGCTCACCATACATGGCTAGGCAAGAGCAAGACCAGTACCATAGCTATCGGGAGAGATGCGAGAGTTTCGGCAAAGCAATAGATCGATTACGCTTTCCTAATGGTCCGCTCTAGTTCAGCGGTGGGCTGTCATCTCTGCCACGTGGAGTTGTGCTTGACTTGTCCGGTGTGGGTTCGTCACTTGTTGGCTCGTTTCGTCCCTCAACCCTCACTCGCATCGTTCACGAGTTTCTAATCACTCGTTCCTAATCACTCGCTCATGGGGAAGCGGTGTACTGTGCTCGTTCGCTGGTGCACTCATTGGCCAACTCAATAGAATAGCTGGTGTAGGAGGGCTCAGGCCATCGGGGACCGAGACCGAGTGCTAAGGCGCGTGGGATTCTTCTTTCTATTTAGTGTCGCTCTATGTTGCATAGCTTCTTCATCAACCTTTCATCTCCTATCCTACCTCTACTCTATTCTTTTTCTCATTAGGTGGCACTAGCGAGATCTAGCTCACGGTAAGGAAGTGTCTACTCTGCAGCGGTCTATTGTACTGTAGTTGCTTTCCTGCGTGTGAACTGTAGTAGTCTTCCCGCGTGTGCACTTCCAGTGACTTTCCCGCGTGCGAATGGGCTGGGCTTCTGGGTCAGTTTCGGTGGGCGGCGTAGAGAGACCAGAAGAGATCGAGTTTAGCGGATAATGAGGGAGCGAGAAAGGATAAACTTCAGGTTAATTAAGTGAACGACGCAGAGTGAATCAATTCTCTCTTCTATATCATCTATCTATCAATGCAATGGTAGTCTCTCCTCTATATAATCTATCTTAATATCAGGTGCTTGGTCTCTAGTAGTCCGGCATGTGATTTAGTGGTATATGGTCGTTTTCACTCAGTGCTTGGACCTAGAGGAGGCCTTCGTGCAATCGGTGCAGAGGATGCGGAGCAGTCGTCCGACTCTGACTATGGCAGAATCATGGGCTCATTCAAAAGACTCAGTGGCAACAAGCGGACGCTATCATATGGGGAGGGTTTGCCTTTATTAACTGGGTCGGACAGTTGAGTGCTTTCTTACTTAGATTGAAAAGTCGACATTTCTAAGGCTGAGCTGATAAGAGACATCTCTACGGGGGTTTCAAAGCGAACATATGGCAGGTTCAAAAGGGAACTATACTGCATGGGGGGTTCAAACCGGAACTATAGATAGAGAGGGCTGTCGCTGGCCTTAGGCAATTTCTGACGTTCTTTTCATTGTGATGTGTTCAACTGATTGGGCCAAGCCTCACTTTGGAAGCTGCTATAGCCTAGCGGTTAGTGGAGTAGAGTGCAGAAGCTATAAGCCTAGCCGTTTTAGAGTAGAGTTTGATATTGATTGGCGGAGACTGCATCTATCCTCCTCCCGCGTTTCTGCCGCGTTGCGCTTCGCTCCACTTGTCTGGTTCCCTTCTATCGGCACTGAGTTGTCTCGTCCTCGCGAAGAGTACCTATGCACTCCTGTTTGTTCTGGTTCACTGATCCGGGTTCGGGTACCATAGGGAGGCGACCACTAGTCTGGTAGGGCTCGGTTCAAATGGATTCGATTGGATTGGATTCGAAGAGTTCGTTTCGGCTCAGGTCTTGTTGGGAGTCAGTCTTCGGAGCGAGTTCAACTAAGCGGGACGTTCGCACGCAAGACATGAACGACCTGAAGTGAAGTGGATATAGTCTTTCACGGGTGCCCGGCCCGGACTGATGGGCTAACTGGATGGCTCGGAAAGGTTTGGAAAGAGCAAAGGGAATGCTTTTCAAGGGCGAGAGTCGAGTGTCAAGCAGGAGGAGGTCAGAAGAGGGAGCATGGGCCTGATCTTATCAGTTGTGGCTGCGTGGAATAGATAGGAGAGGACCGCCTGTTGATAAGTTCAAGAGCACTCATAGGGACTATAGGCTCGACTGCAACTAGGAGATATCGGAGGGGAACGATAACTTGTGAGGCTAAGAGGAAAGGACAGAATTTCTACACGAGCGAATGATATGACACAGAGGTTTAGCAGAGCGCCGTAGTCAAGGGAGCGCGTCAGCACTTAAGGAAGAAGAAAAAATCCGCTGCACATACCTATCAGAGCCAATAAGGTGCTAGGGCGGGTTAGACCTGGCTTCGCAAAGGGAAGTCTTGACCGGCCTACTAGTACTCAAATGGAACTGAAGCGTTAGACTGAAGAGTTCGCGAAGCGCTGGTTCTTTATCCCGTGACGTGGAATGATGAGCGGGGGCTCTGATCTTTTCTGTTTTCTGAATAGGACCAAATGATAGGTGCCAGTGACGAGCGAAGGAAGGGTCGAACGAGCAAACTATGGAAAGACCGGCCACGGTTTGTGACAATTGATAGAGCGAAGATGCTCCGCGAGGACCGTACCTATCTGGTCTGGTCTCAGTTTTATTGGAATAGACTCACTGGGAATCGTTTAGAATAGAAAGATATTTGGACATGGTGTGGGAAGCATCCTCTATTGCTCATGCTCTAGCTCTGAGGCACTTTCCTTATTTAACTACTATATACTCTAAATTTAACTACTATATACTCTAAGTAGTATGTGAGTTCAGAATCCCCCTTCTTAGCTCAACAGCCAGTTAAGTATAAGTATGCGGAAGCAGAACCTTCTTTCTTTCTTTACTGAGTGCTATCTAGAGTATAGTGTCTATTTCTATGGATATCTTACTTACTCTATAGTATAACTATCTAGCTAGTGGGGAGCTCCGAATCAGAGATGAGCAGAACGACGGGGGCTGGCGATAAGTCCAATGAAGCAGCTGCAGTCCTCACTACAAGTTAAAAAATTCTGTCTTTCTGTAAAGGATATCCCGTCAAGATCTGATCTATGAAGATGCACTTCCTCGATTGGGGAGTTCTCGGGGGAGAGTCTGAGAATGAGTTCAGCATTTGGTATATCGAGATAGGTGGGATGTCCAGCATTTGGAGGTGGGGCGTACTTATGGGTATTATGTAAATGGCTCGGTTGATTGTTGTGGGTGGTTCGGTTGGTTGCTTTAGAGTAGCTCGGTTGATTGCTATAGTGCCATATAGTAGAGTAGATCGAAGGATATCGCCAATTGAGGAATTGAGTAAGATCTGGTTGGCAAGCGGTCAAGCAATAAGAAGATCCGGAAGGCAAAGCCCGGTTGTGCATGCAAGCAAAGCAATGTATGATTGATTGTCTAGCAATGAGGATGCGATTGGCCATCAATGCAACAAACAATAATGAGAATGAGATTAGTGTGTGATTTTGCTTTTCTTAATAATGAAAGAGGATAAGCGCCCTAACGCTATGAAAGAATGTTTCCGACAGGACTCAAAAGTGGTGGTGCCCGTGCTGCATGTCTGTTGCCGATTGGCATTTTATCTTGATGGTTCAGAGACTTGTAAGAGTGATTTACCGTTTGTGTCTATTCAGATGGGCAGCGCAGCGGCGCGTACTCAATCAAGGTCTATACTATAGCTGATGGCTTGGCTTTATTGTGCTATGCTAACCCAATTCCTCCCCTTGTCTTAGTCTATACGCTCCCGTTGGTCGCTTCGCTACACTTCTCGTCGCTACACTTCTCGTTTGCCCCTTGCTTTTTTATTCTTTGGCCTACCTAATCTAGGAGTGGGTTTGAGCGCTTTCAGCAAAGCCAGGTCTCCCGATTCCTTCCCAACTACTCTGCAGTGCCTCCGAAAAGTAATATTGACTTTAATTTCAAAGATTAGTTGTTTGGGCGAGATATTCATGATGAGATAGCAGGAGCGGCAGTCAACCTGTGAGGGGCGAGTGAGAACTAAGCTAACAATTGGATATTAGGCGGAATCTGGTCTCCCGTCTTCTCCATCGGTCGGGAGGACTCCACAGAAAGAGAAGAAAGGACAGTGACGAGGATTGGCAGTTAGGCTAACAAAGTAGGAGCTAACATAACAAAGTAGGAAGAGAGGTCTGGCGAAGCAATTCGATAGGTGTGCAATAGTCGAACCAAACCGAAGAGGTCTTAATCTACTATTTCCTCATCTACTATTTCCTCTTTATTTTTTGAAGAGATTACTATTACAATTCTGCCAAGTGCGAATAAGAAAAGAAGACGGACAAGGGCCAGAACTATCTGATCTCATATGAATAGGAAGATGCTTAGCTCCAAACAAGGATGATAAGGCAAGTACTACATTCCTTGGGTGTGCTGAACGGAGAGCTGGGTGGAGTCGTGTGTTCAATCTCATCT
The DNA here is from genome assembly GCA_037834155.1 of Curcuma caesia. NCBI lineage: Eukaryota > Viridiplantae > Streptophyta > Magnoliopsida > Zingiberales > Zingiberaceae > Curcuma > Curcuma caesia. The sequence continues at coordinate 2,176 of JBBMKF010470168.1, read as the reverse complement.
CGACCTAGAACAGGGGCAAATCCATTTTTACATTTCGAAACTATATGTCTGCGTCTGCGCATTGAAATACTTCTTTTTCCTTATACTACAGTCCGAAAGCGCTTTCAATGGGGCGACATTAACCATGGGCTTGGGCAAGAGAGAGACCCACGAAAAGACGCGTGACTGCCGCGTCAGCGAACGATTAAAAAGTACATGGCTGCGAGGGAGGGACGAGCGACAGCGACGTGAATGAACTAACACCCTTTATCTTATTCAAGAGTACGGGAATCTCTTCTCAACTGCTGCCGTGCAACATTCACTCTTTCCAATAGCTGCTGCAACCGAACCTAACAGGAGAACTACATAAGGAATTCCTTACGCTACGCGAACAGGTACTACGCCTTCACCGGATTCAACGAACTAAGCCAAGGCAAAAAAAAGATTTAACTAACTAAGCGTAAGGCACCACTGGTTCTGAAAGAGCTGCTCCGGACTCATATGGGATTCAGTATACTCCCTGTCCCGACCTCAAACTCCTCCTAAAGGGTGTAAGTGAATTCGCCACGTCGCTCTCGCAATTACTCTTGTTCGAATTAAGAATTACTCGTATTAAATATCAAAGTTTAGTTAGCTCTCGCATCTTGCTCTAAATAAGACAGGTGCGCTCTCGCTGCTTAAGGTCGTCAATGGCATTGACTCAAAGCACTATCTCATAACAATATTATGACTTTATTATTTACTTATTTGCGACCCAACGAACTTACTAAATGAAGTTTGGTTTAGTTCCCGTCTCAACGTCGCTTTGCTCGTCTCTTCCTTATAGTCAGCCCACCAGTCACTTCCTTACGTCAGACGTCGCAGTAGGTAACGTAAATAAGTGCTTTTGGACCTCTCCCTTACGGTCGAGCACACTTAAAGTCCCTTCCTTTATTCACACGTCGCAATCGCTCGTCACTTCCTTACGTCAGCCCTCCGTCCCTCTCCTTAGAACTTACTAAATGAAGGGCGAGCCCGTCGGTTCCTTGGGCCTTACTTTATTCACACGTCGCTATCGCTCGTCCCTTACTTGCTCCTTCTACTGCTTCTGCCGCACTGCTGCTCTAAGGTAAGCGACGCTACCATTTCTAAGGTTGGTTCGTTATTCCTCGCTTCGTTTGGCCGTTTCACTCGGTCCTGTTCTGACGCACTGAGTTAGTTGAGTCCCGAACTAGCTGGGGCTGATCTCCATCTCTGCTGCATTCCGCTCCTCATGGGCTTGACTCTGCTGCTCGTTCAACGGCCGCTACGCACCTTGAATGAGATTCTTTCTTGACTCGCTACACACCTAGATCCCGAAGCCGCCTCATTACGATGTCCTCCCAAAGTAGTGACCCTCAAGTAGAGCTCCTTTCACCTCCTTCTACCCTCTGCTCCCCACGGCTAAAGTTCATGCTTTCCCAGGCGCTGATCCGATCTCTTACCAGGAGAGAGCTCCCCCATGTCCGTAAGTCAGTTGCTTTCGCTCTCCCGCTCAATCGCACACGCACACTGGATAGGGAGTCCTCACGAGTGGCACGCTTCCTATCAAGAGCTGCGCTACATTTCTAAGCGCTCATCCGGTCGGCTCGCACCATTCTTCAAAGGTAGGCTTCGCATCACTTCCTTAAGCGACGGGAAGGCTCTTTTCGCTCGCTCGCTCGGATAGGCCCCTCATGGGAAATAATATAAGGTCCTCTCCTTATCCCCCCGGGGAGCCCATTCCTTTCAATCGACAAGAATATGTAAGCAGATAGTAGCGACAAGCGAGAGAGCTCGAGCTTGAAAGCCCTTTTTGCTTGAATTGAAAGCCCATGTTCTCTTCAGAATAATCTTGATACGAATGAGAGGGAATAGACTAGTGGCGACTAGTGGACCCCGAAAGACAATCACAATCATCAATCGGCTGAGAAAAAGGAGGTGCGAAGGTACTGACGCCTGATCGACCAGCTCGTGAGGGCTTAATCTTGACCCGTGCAACGAAAGAGCCAAGCCAACAAGTGCAGGCCTATTAGCTCGCCCCCCGCTCTGTGGTATTATCAGGCCCATGCGTAGCTCACTCACTTGCCATTGGAAAAGCCCTTGCTCTCTGCCCTTCTCTACGATGGAATGCTTCCTCAATCTCCGAAATGGAATGCTTCCCCAACCCCCTCTGAATAAGAAAGAAAGCAGTGGCTGC
>JBBMKF010470157.1:0-10602 GCA_037834155.1 Curcuma caesia | reverse complement strand
TTTTTTGAAGTTAAAGGAGGCAAGCATTGATAAGATCAGAACAAACATAGAAGCAACATCTAAACAACCAGTAGCTTCATTGAACACCAAAGACCAGAAATCAGCAACATTAAATGGCCAAAAACATTTAACCAGAAGGGATGCACTCTTTTAGACACATGGAGAACTTACTAGTTAGATTCTACCAAATACAACCTTAGCGTTAAAATTAAGCAACCGCCATTTATTGAAGTAGAAGGAGGCAAACATTGAGGACATCTGAATAGCCATTGAAGTGGCATCCAAAAAATAACTAGGTTCATTGAACACCTAAGACGAGAAACCAACAACATTCATGGCTAAAATTAGACTTTTGCGCAAAAGGGATGACTCTTTAGGCACATGGAGATCCGATTCGCTGCACTCAACGAATTGAATAAAAATAGATATTATAAGTCACGCTAGGAATCAGGCGAGCAACGTACTTTCTCCCCCCTCTCGATGTACTTGACGGCGACGAGCTCTTTGGTCTGCTTATCCCTCATCAATTTGGCAATCCCAAAGTTTCCCGATCCGATGTCCTTCACCAGCTCGTACCTGTCGCTATCGTGCACTATCGGAAGATCCATGGCCGGACCAACCGTCATCGCCACCCGATCCATGGCGCAATGCGCTCACATCCACCTTCTCCCCCTGTTCTACAGATCAAATACTCCTCCAACGCTTCCAGGGACAGATAGCCCTCTCCGATCGTGGCGAGACGAGGACCTCTCGAGTGGCCGGAAAAGGACAGCTAACGAGACAGAAGAGCGCGGCCACCCCCGTGACCAGGAAAGCCCCGTGTTCGACCGATGGCTGTGGAGTCAGCAACCCATCGCCTTTCGGATCGCTCTCTACCGTCGCGAGGATCTCGGGATAGAGGGAGACGGTTCGAGTGGCGGCGAGAGCTGTCTCGTGCCCCTTTTTGTTTTTGCCACCACCACTACTGCAACTGCGAGCGCTCAAAGAGGAGGAAGCAGGTGAGAGAGGAAGAGTTGGGAGGTCGCAGCCGCAGGAGGAAGCACGTCCCTCGCTTGCGATCGCAGGTACAAGGTCATTGCATTTAATGGGCCTCCATTACAGACGACTATTGGGCCGTGCTACTTACATGTTAATTACGTTAATTCTTATAAACTGACCATCTCTACACCGTATCCGGAGAAGATGCTCTATGTTCCGAAACATAGTTGAGTTTGTTACGATGGAACAAAATTATAGAAGAGGATAAGGATTCAAATCTCAACGAAGCTGAGCAATATTCTTCTTCGTTGTGACCAACTACAACTTTTTGATTTACCTCCTCACAAATATGAATATCTAGTAAAATCAATCCTTCACGCTAACTCTTTGACAATTCAATTGCTCGCCTCTCACAAACCTCTGACAACTTCCTTATTCAATGTCAGCACACTTCCTACGTTCTTCATCACCAACTTTTTCCTTTAATTTCTGATGAACAAATAATTCCCCTGAGAAATCGCCAAAACCAACCGCTGCTGCTGCCGCCGACAGAAATTCTGCACCACTTGCCGTCTTCTCTCCGTAAGAAAGCATAGCAATCAATACTTCGCTTTCAAAACAGAGAAGAGGTATATATTTGTCCCTTGATCTCTCGACTAAAAACGCAGAATTTGTGGATGGGTCACCGAATCGAAAAGGATGAGCAAACACAAAGCAAACATCTCGTGGCTCTGGAGAAAGGAGCGGCATGCGTTGCAGAATTCATGTGCTTATCATAATTACTGATAAGGGTGGGTGTAGCTAGACTTAATTAAAGCATGCAGAATGACTCGGAGGGAGGGCAGGCAGGATGCTTAATAACTGTGAGTCATCATCGATCGCCACCTCAAATGTTGGTTGTGTGCCTCATCCAATTCCAAGACTATTAACTGTTTCTTTATCTGTAAATTAAATCTGATTTCTCCTTTTTTTTTCTTTTTCAAATAGAACTTACTTATTGTTTTTCTTAATGAAAAACTATAAATGGTATGGATAAGTCAACAACAAGCCGTCACAATTAAACACGTCGAACAGGGAACCACCAAGCTCTCTTCGCTACGTGGCACACTCTACGCCCCTCATGGCGTTCGTCTGCTGACAAATCAAAATATTACTTTTCTTCATCAAAAGTCTTATATCATTTAAAAGCCATCAACATTAATCGATTGAATAGTCATTTTATTTACTTTTTAAATATTTTACAAAGATTAAATTTTTTTTAAAACGAGACAAGACCAGTCGATAGTCAATTAATACAACAAAAGCTTGCTCCAATTATATTTGCAGCTATTATTTTGGCCTCTGTTTCTGAGGAAATTTCTGGTATTTGAGTTGTGGTCCTGCGCATTCCCCCACCGTCTTGTGATCAGTCTACGAGTGCTCAATAATGTTAACTTTATGTCGCCGATGTATACTAATGGTTGAATCCTATCATCGATGCTTCGATAACAAGAATCCATGTGAACAAGTTTATTTCTTGAAAAATTGGATAAATGCTACTCCAGCTCTGGCTTTATAATGCAGAAGAAGAAAAGATGTGGCTCAAAACATCACACAGCAACTAGTCGTATGAATCTGTGTTCATCTACGTAAACACTCTCTCTCTCTCTCTGAAGAAAAAAAGAGAGAAGGAAAGCCAATCGGAATTCGGAGCCGACCTGAATTGGGCTATCAGGAAGGTGGGGAGAGGCAGTGACCTTCAAAAGCTGCGTTTGCTGGTGCTTCGATGGAAGTAGCAGCTAGCATCCTGGAGAAACTCGAGAGAGGGTTGAGGAATGTTGAGTGATTAGATATGGTTGGCTCGGCTGAAGATTTTTTGGTGTGGAAGGATTTTCCCAAGGGCCTTAAGGTTATGCTCTTGGAGAAAGATGAATCATCTGCTTTGGAAACCAAATCCAAGCTCGAGGCGATGGATTACAAAGGTACTGTCTTAAGTTGCGCGATTTTATTTCTTGTTCTATAATCTTTTCAGGTGTGATTTTAAGGTGTCTGCTAGTTGGATTGGTGAAATACTCTAAAGAAATTTTATTTGTGTGAATTAGTTTCACTGTTTCATAACGAGGAGGATGCAACAGAAGCAGCTTCAAAGCGAGTCGAGAGCTTCCATATTGCCATTGTGGAGGTAAGACTGAGGACTCATCTTTCTACAAAATTTTCAGGCGAAGCTAGCTAATTTGTGTTCATGAAATCCAACTTTTGCAGGTGACAGATGGTGATCATTGTAGGAATTTTAAGTTCCTTGAAATGGTTCAAGACCTTCCGATCATTGGTTAGTACAGTAACAATAATTTTAATTTCTTAGAAAACTATTTCTAATCTACAGAGCATTTTACTTTTTTCAAGACCAATGAGGATTTTTTATTGATAACTTTTTGTGTTACAGTTATTTCTAATGTTCACTGCCTAAGCACCATGATGAAATGCATAGCGGTGAGCACATCAAAATTCTTGGCATGTGAAAATTATGAATGGCAGTCTATGACTTTGCTGATTTGTTAAGACATCTCTAAGCAAACAAAACTTCTGATTTCACCTTCTTCATTTTTGCAGCTTGGTGCGACAGAGTTTCTTCAGAAACCAATTTCTGAAGAGAAGCTCAGGAACATATGGCAGCACGTCCTGCACAAGGTGCATTTCGTGTTGGACATTCTTTTCTATTAGCACAGCATTCGACTGTTGGAGAACAATAGTTTCTAAGTCGATTAGTCCTGAACAGGCCTTCAATGCAGGGAGCAGCATGCTATCCAAATCCTTGAAGCCTATCAAAGATTCCGTGTCTTTGATGCTTCAAACCAAGGCTGAAACCGATGAGCCCAAATCTGAAGTAAAAGATGAGCAGGAAGGGACGAGTACAAGTGGCAGGCTATCAGCGCCTACAACTCCCCAGCTGGAACAAGCGGGGAGGTTTCAGCCAGATGCAGAATTACAGGAAACAACAAACTGCTCGAGTGCTAATGAATTGCTAAGCTCGAGGAAGTGCAGCAATTCAGTCTCAAAGTCCGTCGACAATACATGCGATAACTCCATTTGTGTTGCTGCCGCCACTACAGATGCTGCCTTGCCTTCTAAAGCTGAAGACATTGACGTTGCTGCTGAAGAAGATGTCGACTCTGCGGACGGATCGAAAACGGACGAGTGCAGTAGTAGTGTCAAAGAAGGCTCTGTACCTTGTGATTCTTCTCGTTTGCATAGCTTAGACAAGGGGGAGTCAGATGCGGATGGGCAAGTGAAGAAGCAATTGCTTCTTAATTCTCCATCCTTAAATGGCGGCAGAAATAACAGGAAGAAAATGAAGGTATTGAATTCATTAGTACTCGTTCAGTCAGTGTGAGAAGAAGAGCAGGGAAGAACTGGTAATGTTTAAATTTCCTGGTTTTGCAGGTCGATTGGACTCTAGAACTGCACAGAAGATTTGTGCAGGCAGTAGAACAGCTGGGAGTAGAGCAGGCTATTCCTTCAAAGATTTTACAGCTAATGAAGGTGGATGGCTTAACGAGGCACAACGTAGCAAGTCACTTGCAGGTAAATTAGCTCAAAATTCTCTCAGTAGAACTAAAATTAAACGATTAGATATAAGCACTTGAGGTATACATATTGCTCCACCGAGCAATCAAAAGAAGCAAAAGTGTCTCTAGTGCCATGTTCCCATCGACTCCAGAAATTGGAGCACTTATTTCTAGTCGAGTACATTAATAGCCACAGCCCTGTAATGAAAATGACACCCTCAATTTGCAGAAGTATCGAATGCAAAAAAGACACATTTTGCCGAAAGATGAAGACCGGAATCATAATCACGATCAAAAGGGTTCCATGCCGAGGCCGATCATGGCCTACCCTACATTGCATCCACACTCAACTCAGATGTATCCCGTTTGGGGTCATCCAAGCTACCATGGCTACCAAATTTGGGGTACTCATACAGGAGGCTACACAACGTGGCATCCACCAACTCAAACTTGGCCCTGGAAATCATATCCTCTGGTGTTGTACCATCATCTCATGAATAAAACTACAGAAATTATACAGTCTTTGTAAGTAAAGTGAAAGCATATCAAATGTGTTTTAGGTTCACGCTGACGCATGGGGCTGTCCTGTTCATGAAACCCAGTACGAACAGTATCCCGTTTCTACATCAGTGAGCTCCCATCGATCTGATCTCTTTAATCTAACAAGAACAATATTCCTCGGATATGATTATTCTCAAGCAGTGAGACTGAAACTGCAGAGGTCCGTGATGGGTAGTGATTTCCAAGCGGGCGGAGGGAGGAACGAGATGTTTGGAGATGCTTGTGACCTCGATCAGGTATAACAATAACACCAACAGATTCATCTGTTCAATTTTGCATGCATCAAAGGTTATGATCAGCGGTATATCATATGGCAGATGGAGGAGGTGATCGACCGGGCCGTGAAAGAGGCAATGAGTAAGCCGTGGCTCCCCCTCCCTCTGGGTCTCAAGCCGCCGTCCACCGAAGCCGTGCTGGCGGAGCTCCACCGGAAGGCGATCACCGGAACGCCGTCGGCTGACTCCCGGTTGTGAGAGGGACGACCGCATTGACGAACACAGTGGGAGAGTGGCTGTGGCTGCGACACAATCTACGTGGCCGGATTTAACGCCTCACGCGATCAGGTGCGGTTGTGGTTGTAAATGAAAGGCTGCAGTGGTTGCTGGGCCATCATGACGTTGGATTTTGTATCAAATTGTTGGTGGAGCTGTCTTTTTGTTTACTTTTTTTTTCTTTCTATATATATATATATATATTCCTTAGATTCTCATTAGTGCAAAAGTAAAACGAAGAAAATATAAAGTTGAGATAAGATTGCGACAATGATTCCTAATAGTCAGATCCAGCAGGAGGTGGATCTCTCTCGTCTCGTCTTCTCCACCTACCGTAATTTAGTATGTTGAATAAAATAGATATGAAATAAATATTTTTTAATCAATTTATATAAAGGTTACAAAAAAACAGTACAAAATACTTGTTGTCTTGAGTTTAATTTGATCCACTCAATTGGTACAATAGTTTTTAAAAATGACGTCTTCTGGTAGGGAGAAATTGAATTTTCCCAGAAAAATTTAAACGGTAACGAATACTTATTTGTCTCCTGATGCTTATCAAGTCGACTAGTAATTAACTGAAGTAAAATCCAGAAATCTTACTTTTTATTGGATACTGCATAAATTTGATCATCATGAACTTCTCGAGTTTTCTTTTGTCATCGTCTACGTACTCTGTAATCTGTTAATGCTTCATATGATAATACAAATCAGACATGGAGATTTCCTCCACCTTTGATCTTCCCACACTTCCCTTCCACCTCGATTCCCTTGTACCACTTTGCGCAAGCCACGTAGATCACCAGATCGATGCCGCTCAGAACCGCCAACAAGAAGTAGAAGCGGTCCAAGTGCCCCTCGTTCAGGTTCGCCGGAATCCACCCAGGCCGGCCGCCGCCGCTCGAGGTTACTCCTACGACAACGGTCACGATCAGGTCGCTGACGAAGTTACCGAAGGCCATGGAGGTCATGCAGAGGGCGCTTCCGAAGCTCTTCAGCCCGTCGGGCGCCTGCCCATTGAAGAACTCGAGCTGGCCGACGTACATGAACACCTCCGACGCCCCGATCAACGCGTACTGCGGCATCTGCGTGGATGCCAAAACCAGAGCCAAGTTTTAGTCCTTTTTTTCAAAAATAAAAAATCAGACGTCTAATTAATCGATCGATCTCCAGTCGGTGAAAAGATTGATTTTTTTTTACAAATTTCAGACGTCGAATTCATTAATTGATCCACTCTGTACCTGCCATGCGATGTGCAGAGAGCTGGCGTTCCCGTTGTCGGAGGCGTTCCTCAACCGGAAGCGCTCGACAATGCCGGCGGCGATCATGGCGGCCGCCCCGACGACAAGGCCGATGCCCATCCGCCGGAGCTCCGTGAGGGCGGCGAAGCGGCGAAGGACGCGCTTGTAGAGGAAGATGAAGGCAACGACTCCGAGGATGTCTACGGCAGACATGGTGGAGGGCGGGATGGAGAATCCGCCGACGGTGCGGCGCATGGCCGCGCCCTGGACGACGAACAGCGACGCCATCTGGGTGAACACGACGGAGTAGGGGATGGTGCAGAGCCAGATGGGAAGGAGGCGGAGGATGCACTTAACCTCCTCCACTTGCGTCACGGTGCACAGTCGCCACGAATTGCCGGCGTATAACTCGCCGGAAGATTGGTCGATGAACGCGGCTCGGTCCAAGAACCTGAATCCCTCAGTGTGGAGGATCCTTTTGCTCCACCCGTTGACTTCCACCTCCACAAGCTCCTTCCCGTCCACCTCGTACAGATTCTCTCCACGAGGCAGCATCCTGACCCTCCATTTTCTCGCCGCCGCCACCACCACCTGACAGAATCTAGAGATTGGATTCCCAACCGGCGGGCGGTGCCGGTAGTTACGCGTCCCGGCGACGAAGACGGCCAACGCGACGAAGGCCGACACGCTGGAGGCCCAAAATCCTAGGGCCCACATGCCATGGTCCTCCACGTAGCTCAAGAAGGTGTTGGAAAAGAGAGAGCCCAAGTTGAGTGCGAGGTAGAAGTAGCCGAAGAAGGAGGTCTTGGAGTGGGCTTCCATGGGGTCTTCCTCGTCGAACTGGTCCGCCCCAAAGGAAGCAATATTTGGCTGGTAGCCGCCATTGCCCAAGGCCACCATGTAGATGGCCAAGTAGAACAGCTTCACCTCAAAGCCGGTGTGTGCTCCGCAGGGGGTCTGCTGATCGCCACAGCCGGTGGGTCTGATCAGAAACAGATGCGAGCACAAGGATAGCAAAGCCAGCCCCTGACAATTAACACCATCAAGTTTCAGCCTATTTTTGAATCAATTGGTGTGTGATTAAGGATCACCAGCAGTAAGTCAAGGTGGTTAGCTCACAGATAGGAAGACTAGTTGGAAGACGACACAAGTCTTGTATCTGCCCCAGTAGGAATCACTGAGGAATGCACCGACGAGGGAGAAGATGTAGACAGATCCCGTCCATTTGCTGACGTTGTTGGCAGCATCCGCATTGCTCTGCTGCAGCACTCGTGTCAGAAACAGCACAAGGTTGACGTTCACCCCAAAGAATGCTAATGTTGCCAGCCCTTGATTCACTGCATGCAATTCCGATCAGGATATGCATATATATACAGGTAAATTAGTTATGTACAAATACAGATATCAAAAGAATTCATTACCAAGCAGAAGATTGCCAGCCAGCCAGCCACCTCCTCTTCTTCCTGCTGCTGCTGCTGGTTTGTCACTCGCAACCACTTCTAATTTCATTTCAACTTCCACTTCTTTGGAGCGTTGCTCTGCCTTGCTCTGTAGTTGCACAAATTACAAAGTATTTCTTTCTTTAATTTCTTGATATGACCATATATAGGCCTTCGTTATAATCAATTAAGAAGGTGAATTAAGGTGAAGGCGACGGTGTATATGATACTGACCATTTCAGATACTCTTGAATTGGACTCCACATGCACCATCTGAGAGGGAAATTTACTGATCTCGATCGGAATTAATCTAGAAATATCAGAGGCAGGAGTTGATGATGGGTGTGTATGTAGGAGGCAAATGCTTGCGAATTTATACAAGTGAGGAGAGGTCAATGGATGGTCATGATACGAGAGACAAGAATCGCAGATAAGATGCCATCTGATATGCCAAATGGATGATCAAAAGGACAGATATGTGGGAGAGAAGAAATAGTTTGAGAACTAGCTAGTTGGCCGGAGATAGATTTTTGTAATGAGTTTATACATGAGAGAGATTCTTCAGGAAACAATTAATGAAATTAACTAGAGATCGATCGATCGAGAAGTATAAATTATTCCTAGAGTTAGCATCTGATGCAGATTATGATCCTTTATACCCAAAGCTTTCATAGGTAGAATTAATTCTCATCGCCTCAGCTAGTTGTTTCCTATTCCAGCTAGCGCATGTTGCTGATGTCAAAAGTTGCACTGATGATGCAGTAAACTGGTTCATTAATTGTGCAAGAGCTTAAATTAATTGCTGAGCCTAAAAGTCAATCATATCACAAGGGATCGATCGATCGCAGGAACAAACTGTTGTGCTTAAAAAGAGAAAACAGTATTTGATTCGCATCTCTTTGAGCCACACACTCTGCACGTTTTACTGTTTATTCATCAGCGATCGAGTTCGAGGTACGAGATGGAGTCCAGTGGATTTGAGAGAAGCCAATTCGAAATTCCTGACTCTATAATAGAAACACTTTTCTTATCCCTGCGGCAATAATTTTTAAGGTCATTGTATCCTCAGGAGTAGAGTAGATGAATTAATCAGGAACCTGATGCTATAGCTCTTGTTGTCGTCGTTAATGGAGGAACCTTATATTTTTCGCTGTGGATTAGAAGAGAACAATATAATATATCCGAAGAATCGTTTTAATTTGGTCGTTTCCAGGTACGTAGAATGATCTCCAAGTGTCACGCAGGTCTGAAAGAGATCAAACAGGAATAATGTTTACATCGGAGAAAGATATGCTGCAACTTTGTTTCATGTTAGGTGTTTGGAATTTTTTTTCTTCTTCCTAGTTAAGCAAAAGGCATCTATATATTTTTAATTTTAGTTTTCTAATTAATCATTAATTAGAGTCAGCTAGCTAGAAGATTCAAAGGATATTTAATTTATTGAAAAGAAAAGAACAAGATAAATTAAACAGTTTGCTGCACAAACGACCGGACAAATTAAAACCTGCAAGAGAAAACAATCATTTTATTTTATTTTTTTCCCGTAAAGTTTTCTTTGATAATGTTGCACTTATCGACACAAGTGCGGTCCAGCTGACAGATAATCATCCATAAAATGTGAAGAAAATATTCAGAAAATCCTATAGCTAGCTAGCTATAGAACTCGATTGTTTCTTCATTAACTGCGACAACTAACAACGTTTCACTTGATTTAATTTTAAACTTTTCTGTTTTATGTATACCCAGCAGCAAGTTAATTAAAATGATATATACGCAAATTTTCTTGAAATTAATCATAAGAGAATCTGCATATATACATAAGATCCAAGGTGATGAGCAAGCAAAACATTTGACTCTCTTGCATGATATATAAAAAACAGAAGAAATGTTGATGGACAGTAAGTGGAGGACAATATCACCTATTTTCTTCACTGATATCAGCTTATCAATCCCCTTCTTCTTCATCATCCTTACCAGTTCCATGCACCACTCATTTAGAGTATCATATGAACTGTAGTCCACTTTCTACAGCAGCTAGTGACCAATCCACCAACCTCGGACCTTCTTAGGATTAATTAATTAATTAACATCTTAATGGCACTTATATATGTTGCCTGAAATGTTTAGACAATCAAATGAAGGACGACGGCCACAAACATATTATTTAATTACAGATGTCTTAATTCATAGTATACTTTATTACATGACGAAGGAATTAAGGAGATGGAAGGGGATATATCATTTAAGTACGCATTACTTAATCGTGTCTTCTCTCTTGTCCTTGTCTTGCTTTTGTTGCCGTCCCTGCTGCGTTGAAGCCCGCATAGTGTGGCTCTGACACTGACAC
>JBBMKF010470128.1:0-10606 GCA_037834155.1 Curcuma caesia | reverse complement strand
AAATTCAGTCGTTATTTTAACGACCGAAAAATATTCGGTCGCTAAATCCGTCGCTAATCATGGGTTTTTTTGTAGTGTTCAAGAGGGCTGCAACTTTCCGGCTCCTCGCATTCTTTAACCATTTGGTGCTTCAAGTGTGTGTCTGCAAACAGGAAGAAGAAGAAGAAAGGAGCAGCCCCTAATAGGTACCCGACGGTAATCAATCTGAAACTAGCTGTCATGATGTGAACGACGAAAAAAAGATGAGGGCGGAGGTGTAACAAGATAACCTAACTTATAGGAGGTATTTATAGGAGGAACAACTTGATGAATTTTAAAAAATTATTAATTAATTAAAATTTTACAAATTTATCTATTTAAAAATTTAAAATTATTTTTTTATTTTATTTAATTTATTCGATTCAATGAATAAAGAATTTTAAAATTAAAATCAATTGAATTAATTTAAATGAATAAAGCATTTGTTAGAAAAAAACAGAATTTTCGAAATACCGAATTTACATATAAGGGCATGTCGATATACATTCCTCCAATCCCTTCCCGATGCTCCTCTCCTCGCGGGAAGCTTGACACTGCCTCACACGGCCGCCTCCTGATCGCCGCCGATTGCCAGCTCCCGCCCGCCGCCCGCCGCCCGCATCCCATCTCCGGGTACTCGAACATTTTATTTCTAGGTTAACGTTATTTTCGAAGAAATTTGGACTTGAACTTGATGTTGAATTGATAAGATTGCTTTTTTTTTTGTCGTAGACTCATAGACTAGATCGTCAAGGAGCATTCCTTTGCCCCTTAATTGATTACAATTTAAACCTTGCATAGTTTTCTAATTCGTGATTGGTTCATCCACAGCACAACAGGAGAGCACGACAATGTTTTCTGGAATCAAATTCATTAGTAGAGAAAAGCTCCTTTCAGTAACTTCCTTGCCTTATTCTCATCTTCTATATTCTTCTCGAATATGAGTTTGTTTGAAGTATCTATCTTCCAATAGGAAAAATCTCATTCAGACTCAGATGAATCTGGAGACAAAAAGATCAAGAGGAGAGAGAAAAGGAAGAGAAGACAAGAATCATCGGATGATTATTCATCATCGTCTGAAGAGAATGAGAGGAAAGGCAAGCTAAAGCGAAAACAAAGAAAGAGAAGTAGAGAAGTGAAAAATAATCGAAAGGGAAAAAGATCTGGTAATCATTTTTTAAATTGGGTTTATATAGCTGTTGGGAAGTAGAGTTGTGGACTTAATTGATTTATTGATTTTTTTTATTGCTTTATTGTTGTTCAGCAGAGGATGTTTCTGACGATGAAAGTGATGGAGACCTATTTCATCAGAACAATGAAGAGATTGTAAGGAAGGAAATGGGGTTGGATTGGATGCTGAGACCCACAGATAAGATGATAGAGGATATTCATGCCCACGAGAAGGAAGAAAATGAAGAGCATGAAGCTGTTGAGGTGATTTCAGGCACTAGTCTAATGCCCTCCCTTCGCAAGGCTTTTAGAATTATTAACTCAACTTGTTTAAACTTTAATTGTATATCATAATTATGAAATAACTATTATTAACATATTATTGATACAATAATTAACAGAATATAAATATTAATTGTGTCAATCATGATAAATTAAGAAGTCTCATATCTTGTTTGGCACTATCTCTAGATGATTATGGATAAATTATTCTTTCATGGCTCTGGACTTACAGGTGCAGAGAACGCATCCAAGGGAATTGAATCCGTATCTGAAAGATAATGGCAGTGGGTATCCAGATGATTCAATGATTTCAGATATTAGTGGCAAACCCTCTTCTTCAGCTGTTGGCGATGGAGGAGCAAGCTGGAGGCTGAAAGCCTTAAAGCGTGCAAAAGAGCAGGCAGCACGTGAAGGACGAAAGCTCGATAAGGTAAGTATATATACTTCTTGCATAATCAATGTGTACATCTGGGAATGGAATTCAAGGTTTTGCCTTTTCATCTAGGTTGTTGAAGAACGATGGGGTTCATTGGGCCAATTGACTGCCTCTGTGGCAGCTTCAAGGGCTGCCCCTTCTCATGCTCATTTGCATGCTATAAGAGACCGAAAGAAAGGTCCAAGTGAATTTCCTGAACCAGTTCCATCTGATAGAACTAAAAGAAGCATTCAACAGATGCATGGAGAATATAATGATATTTCTTCACGACATTCTGAAATGAGAAAGCCTAAACATGATAATTTGTCCTGGAAAAAGAGTAGAAGTTCTAATATGTCAGCGGAGGACAAATCTTTAATATCTGCAGCCATATCGGACTTAAATAAATTTGCAAATGATGGAAGCTTTATGGAGAAAATTTCTCAGCTTCAAAATAAATCTGCTGATGTTTCTACAAATGCCGCCGATCCAAATCCAAGGGCAAATAATCAAGTGGAGAAGAGAGTGCAGTCTTCGAAAGGTGAAGCATATGAAGAAAAATCCTTACAGCCACAGACACCAGTGCTGAGTGCAAACCAACTGGCAGCAAAGATTTTACAGCTTCGTATGAAAGGAAAGCATGAGGAGGCTGAGAAATTGGCGGTAAGACATTGCTTTGATTTTTATTCCTGTCAAAATTGTAGTACTGACAATGGAAAACTTGAAATTAATACATCAACAGCAATCTACTAACAAAACTCATTTTTCCCCTTGACAGCCTGTCTTATAGTCCTTCATTTTTCACATTATGCATCAAAAACTATCCCCCAATTTTTCTGTTAAATTTAAGAGTTTATTTCAATTTTGTATTTTCACCTGTTATATCAGTGAGCAAGTCCAGTGGGATGGCCATTTTATGACTTAGTTATTGCCAGCCAGAATTGGCTGGTTGTTTCTTTTCTTACACCTGAAACCATTGTTCTAAAAATTGGACTGGCCCTTAGAGCCCCTCTGAGCTCCAGGTTTATCCAGTTTAACCGGCCCAAAGTCTGGTTGATAGGTGCTCAGCACTAATAAAACCTGAAATGTTTGACCTTTGGTCCAGATTTAGCCGATTGAACTGGCCTGTTCAGTATGGGTATACAAATTCTAAATAATTTAGGCAATACAAGTACTTGCATTTACTGTATCAGTATGTAAATAAAATAATAGAGATTTTCCCCCGAAAAGAGAGAGATGGATTAAATGCTCATGATCATACATTTTAGCTGTTAATTTACTAGCAGAAATTGCACCGTGGTTTCTTGTTTAACTAGAAATGCTATGTTACCAGAAAGAGATGGAAGCTATGGTTGAGAAAGCAGATGCTGACACTACGGCAGTTAGATTGGAAACACATGGAAGCAAAGGCAGGTATGGGTTATACCTATCATATTATTTCTAAAATGAATACATGAGAAAGAGCAAAACTAATTAAATAGTTTCGCTGTTATTTGCTTATCATTTTGATTTGTGAGCTTAAAATATGCAATTGCATAGACCTACTTTTGACACCATATCAAAATCAGGTGCATCTCCTTGTGTTGGCGGGTGTTGTACTCCACATTAGTAGGTTTTGGAAATGAGCTTCATTTCTTTGCCTTTAATATTCTCCTCCTTTGGCTTTGCAAACTTATGTCTTCCATCTTCCTCTTCTATTTGTAGAAACTTCTAAACTAGTGGATGCTTGCAACTTTGTATTGAATTTCCAATGGCCTGCTTGTATTATCACTAGTAGAGATTGAAGAACGAACTGAATTTAACCATAGTAGATTTCTTACATAGAATTTCATCATCTTTCAAGCTTTTAGAAGAATGGAGGCTGATCAAGTATTGCAGTTTATAAGCTTTTGAATTGTTTACTTTTCATTATATCAATAGTTTCTCTGACATTTTGAGTGAAATTTCATTTGCCACTATTTTTTTTTTGTTTCTTTACAGACATGTAATGAAGCAAACATCAAGGGAACACAAGAGGAGAGAAGACGATGCTGATTTACATCTTGCTCGGACAATAATGCAGAACAAACAATACAGCTTGGGTGAAGACGAGGAGTATGGTTTTGATGTTGCTCCTAGCAAAAAAAATAATAAAAAGAAAAAGGATGTGGCTGAGGACAGAAATTTTTCAAAACGACTATTGACTCAACAAGAGCGCTGTCAATTTTGTTTTGAAAACCCATCAAGACCAAAACATCTTGTTGTGTCAATTGCAAATTTTACTTACTTGATGCTACCTCAGCGACAACCTATTGTTGAAGGGCATTGCTGCATTTTGCCAATGCAGGTTGGACACTTTACCCTCTTACTCTTTCAGAATTCTCTTCTTATGTATTTGACCTACAGTTATCATATTGCTCCGTTTTGTCATTGCAGTTAAGACACTTCACATTCCCTTTCACTTACGTGTTGTAATTTCATTTGTCTAATAGTAATCATACTTATCACTTATATGCATTTATTCTTTTGTTGGTACTGAATGTCTGTATGGCTTTCTGAATTATCATGCTATCTAGTGATTATAGTGTTTTGGCAGGAACAGCAACTTAAATTGTTTATTCCTTTACTGCATTTCATTTTATCCTTTTGGATCTTTTGATAGTCCAAAGTCCTAAAATTGTGACATTTCCCATCTTATACACAGCATGAAGCTGCAACAAGATCTGCAGATAGAAATGTTTGTGACGAGATCCGTAATTTCAAGAAGTGCTTAGTGAAGATGTTTGCCAGTCAAGACAAGGATGTATTATTTCTTGAAACTGTTGTTGGATTGACAAAGCAGCGCCGCCACTGTTTGCTCGAGTGCATTCCTATACCCTATGAGCGTGCTGAAGAAGCACCTATGTATTTCAGAAAGGTAAGCATTAGAAATCCTTTTAAGTGGCTAGTACATTTGTGACAATTGCTAAATAACAACAGGAAACATCACTCAACCATTAACAAACTTGATGTTTTCCCTTTTCTTATGTTGAGTTGATAGTGAGTTTTATTTGATAGCTTTTGTAACCATATTGAGTTTTCTTACTATGACATTCATGTTAATGTAGGCACTCGAAGAAGCGGAGGAGGAATGGGGTCAACATGAAATGAAAAAGGTCATCCCAACAAGCGGGAATCTGCGGCAAGTTATCCCTGAGAATTTTTCGTATTTCCATGTCGAATTCGGCCTCGACAAGGGCTTCGTTCATGTCATAGACAAAGACAGCAACTTCGAGAGTGGTTTCAGTTTGAATGTCGTTAGAGGCCTACTACGTCTCCCAGAGGAAGACATGTATCGGCGCCGAAGACACGAATCTACAGACAAACAACAGCAGGCAGTGGCTAGATTTGCACAGGATTGGCAACGCTTCGATTGGACAAGAGAACTGGAATGACTTTCGTCAAGTATCTTCAGCCCAACCAGTTTCGAATTGCCAGCCATGGCTTGCCAAGGTTGTGGTTCAGCTATCTACTTCAGAAAGTGTTTCCATGCAGCAGATAGCTGTGTGTTTGGCAGGTACAATGTTGGAAACTAAACACTAGTCATGACAATGTTGTGAATTTGACTTCGAAAAATTGTAATGGGGTTAATGCTTAAATCCAAGCAGTTTTGTTGCATTATTGCTCAATTTTATTTTATTTTAATCTAGTATATGTGGTTGCATCTAATTAGTTTTGAGATAGATGATCTAGCATTACGAGTAGTTCGAGCATTGTGGGCATATGGTATATGAGAATTCAATTTTTATTTGATGGGTATATCTTCATGTCTCTTCAATAAAAGTAGAATCCGCTATTTTAGTGGTCTCACATGGTTGGCCTCGTGATCATCTCTAAGAAGAAAAAATTTAGGTCTGTCAGACAATATCAAGATCACCCCAGCAGGTACATGATCTGTTGCGAACAATCCTCTACAGCCACATATCCTAAGGTATTTGATGCGTTAATCATGTTACAAAAGGTGGAATCTACCATCTCAGCAACTCCACATAGTCAGATGCATGATCATCTATGAGAAAATAAATCGAGAAGTTGCAATTAGCCACAACAGAGGAGGATATTGTTTTGGTTTCGACAAGATTCGATCCTTGTCCGCTTCAATAATTCTGCACCATCGTAACAACTCAACTTTTCAGTTTCGACAAGATTCGATTCTTATCCGCTTCGATAATTCTGTACCATCGTAACAACTCAACTATAGCCTAAGGACCTATGTCTCTTATCATATGTGATGTGTCCGGAGACGTCTAATTTATTAATTTAACCAGAAATAAATCAACAATATTAATTAATTATGCTTAATAATTATCTATTTTATTAAATAATAAATTGGGCAAAAAGGCTAGCAATTGCTAAGGTGCCACTATATTGGCTGGATAGCCGGGCCCACGTCAAAGATAGTAAGTTGCCCAATCACGGGGTCGGTAGGAAACTGGTAGAGAACCCCTCTCTAGATGCGCCGGTTGTTATTTATAGCGGTCTATGCGCTGTCGCAGCTCTTCTCCAGCTTCCGCTCGCAGCTTGATTTAGATTCCTAGGGTTCAATCTCGCGATCTGGGAGGAAAACCTCGAGGATTCATCCTTCTTCTCCGCTTCGCCGACCTCGGAATACATGGCGTCCCGTCGGCGTATGCTTCTCAAAGTCATCATCCTCGGCGACAGCGGGTGAGATTTCCTTGAATCTCCTTTGCCACGAAAATTGACCCTTTTCCCTTCGGGATTTTTAACGCTAATCTGTTTCGTTGTTGTAATTGTTTTCGTTGTCAGGGTCGGGAAGACTTCTCTGATGAATCAGTACGCTCAAAGCGCTTTCTCTTTTGTTTTTCGCATATTTTATTTTGAATAGGAAAAGGATTTACTTTTATACGTATAATTTGGGATCGGGTGGAATTGGTTAGATATGTGAACAAGAAGTTCAGCAACCAGTATAAAGCCACCATTGGAGCTGATTTCTTGACCAAAGAAGTCCAGATCGATGACAGATTGTTCACTTTACAGGTTAAGTACTTCTTATAAGCATCCATTCGACATCCGTATAATGACTTTGTTTGCCTATGAACAGTAGTAGTAGAATATTGTAAGATTCATGATTGCTGCAATTAATTCTTTTTGATGGTCCTGAGCATGAATTGGATTTCTTGAGGAACGTATTGAGGGAGACAAATTTTTCTTGTATCCTATTGATGGCGTGGTTGTAGAAGAAATTGGAAGTTTTATTATTTTGTTATTTCCTGAAATGATGTTCTTAATTCATTAATTGTGGGGATTAGCTGAATTGAATATGTTTTGTAGTCATAATCCTGATCCTTCTATGTTGTAGGACTAGTCTCTTGAAGTTCTCTACGTGTATGATTTGTTTTTTCCGTATGTTTTCAAATAAGAAGATAGGAGTATGAAGTTTCTCATTTTGAATGCACTGTTGTTAATACCGATAGGTTCATAGTTGTTCTCGGGATTGTTTGGATATATCTGTTGCTGTATTGGTTGAGCCTCTATGACCTGCTTGGTAGTTTAGTCATATCTATGCTTGAGGAGGCATGCTGCACTTGGTCGGATTTTAGAGTGGTAAATTCAAATGGTCGGAACAGACCATTGTCCTATTTGCTGTCATGTTGGATTCTTGTTATGATATCTTCATACGTGGTACCTAAAATAATCCGATATCTGCATGCTGGTTGATGTGGTCATCTACCCGATAAGTGTTAACAACTATAAGTGCATATCAGCATGCATAGCTGAATAGATGCACAACATCAACCACACACATGCGTACACTTGTGATAAATGCAATTTGTAATTAGCAATAGCAATGTTGTTTAGCACTGTCTTTTACTTTTGTCATTGTAAATATGCTTTTTGTTCTAATAAATTTGTAGAACTTATGATTAATCATTTTCCTTAAACTCCTATCATCTATCTTAAAGTAGTTATTTGTTAGCTCACTAACTGATGTTTTAATCATTAGATCTGGGACACAGCGGGGCAGGAAAGATTTCAGAGCCTTGGTGTGGCTTTCTATCGCGGAGCCGATTGCTGCGTCCTCGTCTACGATGTTAATGTTATGAAATCATTTGATAACTTGAATAATTGGCGCGAGGAATTTCTGATTCAGGTAAAGTATGTTTGGCCCACTTCATTAGTTTGCAGCAGGATAAAAGAGGATGGCATGTAACATCTTGTTGCGTTACATTCATGTGGTTATCTCATTTCCAGGCTAGTCCATCTGATCCTGAGAATTTCCCTTTCATATTGTTGGGTAATAAGATCGATATTGATGGTGGCAACAGCCGTGTGGTAAGACATTCTCCCCTTCTAATGCAAGATAGACAATAAATTTTGCCACAATAGTTAGATTTAAGAAACAAAGCAAATAAATGAAAACAACAATAAATTATTTTGCATCCAATGTTCGATGTTGATACACGATTTCATAAAGTCATGAAATGAAATCCTTGTAAGTCATACTTATACTTTTTACTACCTTTTACGAAATCTCATTCCATTTATATACTTTTCAGGTCTCAGAGAAGAAAGCTAAAGCTTGGTGTGCATCGAAGGGCAACATCCCCTATTTTGAGACATCAGCAAAAGAAGGATTCAACGTGGAAGCTGCTTTCCAGTGTATTGCTAAGAATGCTCTAAAGAATGAACCTGAGGAAGATATGTAAGCACCAATCTTATCATCTGCCATTACGTTCAAATAGTCGTTTGATCTAGTGATAAGCAATTTCCTCAGGAGGACTTTCCCTCAATGTGCGGGGATTTGAATTCGTGTGACAACATTGTTAACAGAATAGACAATAGCCTCATATCTAATTTGGTATTAGGACACCTTGTGGTCAAGACCAAAAAAGAGTAGGCATAATAGAGGGAAAGGAAGAAGGCAGTCAATTTTTTTTGTTGTTGTTTACTTGGGTCGAAGAAGAACAAACATGAGGGAGGTAGAGGAGCCTTCCCCCACTTTTGTTTCTGTCGAAAATCAGTAGAAAGGAGGGAAGGCATTGAAAAGATTCAATTAACCCGACTGGTAGGAAAAAATTGAAGGGTTAGTTTTGTATTTTTTTTCTCTCATAAATTTCTTTTTCTTTCTCATTTTTCTCCACTCAAGCATCATAAATGTCTGCTTAAGATAGTTTCAAGTGGAAAATATCTTCTACTAGAGTAGACTTTGCTTGAACTGTTCATATGAAATTTGTTTCATTGTGAATTCTCAAGAATAATGTTCCAATGCAGATATCTTCCTGATACGATCGATGTGGCAGGGCGTGCGACCCAGCAAAACTCTTCTGGTTGTGAGTGCTAGATTGAATTCACTTGTGTTTCTCGCCTAGTTTGTTTGTTGTTTGCCATATTTTTACCTCAGATTATACTCACCGGTTTCGCCTGTAATTTGTGTTCAATTCCATGGTGGTTGGCACTAGTTCTCGTTCTTGAAATGTTCCTCCCCCTTGTTTATGCCATGTGTGCCACTGTCATTAATGTTTTGCCCGTAACATTCAATGTGATTATTCTTTCCAAGACTAAATGGCTTTGTTTGCTTCTTGTTCGACAACAAGAGTCATGAGCGGTACTTTTATAATTCGATCGACCAGGTTTGCCTATTTTTTGGGGTTTTTTTTTCTTCTTTTCTGGTTGGACCGGAGCTTTAAAATCATGATTTTGAAGGAGCTTTAAAATCATGATTTTGAAGACCCAAATCCCATAACTTTAAAATCTTAGAATATATATACTATGCCTTATGGTTTGGAAAATAAAAATATTACAATTTCAAATGCTCAATCCTGATATCCCACTCATCCATCCATGGGCAATTAATGACTATTTTATTTTATTTAAATTTAAGATTTAGAATTTTAGGGTTTTAAAATATGATTTAGTTTAAATTTGATTTTCTTTTGTAAAAGATGGAATCCATCACCTTAGTGGTTCCATACGATTGGTCCTATAATCATCTATGAAAAGGTAAATCGAAAAATTACAGTTAATCACGACGTAGAAGGATATTACCTGACTTAGTCAGGATTCGAACTCTTATCCTTTTCTGTAATTCTGCTACATTAAATGTGATTTTCAATTCTCACGTAAAGGGAGTGAGGATTGAAAATTAGTTCACATCGATATTGCCACGACAATAATAATTTTTTTTTATCACAATTGTTAAATAATATGACATTGTGAACACACTTTTTTTATAAAAATATAAAATCCACCACTCCAGCGGCTTCACACAGTCAATCTTACGATTATTTGTGAGGAGATAAATCGAAAACTACAATTAATCATAACAGAAGAGGATATTATCTCGGCTTCATCGAGATTTAAATTTTTATCCATTTCTATAATTTTATTCTATCGTAATCAACTCAATTATGTTCCGAGAGCGACATTGTGACCACACAAGATAGTTAAAAAGAACTCATGGTAGAAAACAAATCAGTAACAATGTGACCTCAACAAGATAATTTTTTTAAAAAAATTAATTAAAAAAATTGGTTGGTGGCTCATATTGTGATTATAATTAAGAAATATCAGGGTCAGAATTGAGGGTGGTTCTAGTATTTTTGGACGTAAAGCACTTCTTCCAGGGAGCATTGCCCTGTTGGTCGATCCAGGACAAGAAGCAGCCCTCAAACACGTAAACTAGATTCACATAGAGAAGCTGCTGCCTCACCGGGACGTATCGGAAATTCGCAAACTGGACTA
>JBBMKF010470110.1:0-10609 GCA_037834155.1 Curcuma caesia | reverse complement strand
TTTCGCTATTTAATTTTGGCTGCTTCCAATTCCGTAGCGGCTCTATTCTCCTTCCCTCCTCGCTCTCCCGCGAAGCGGCTAACCCGATCTCCCTGCATCTCTGCCGGCGATCTCTGGCTGCCTTGTGCCCGTCGCTGGCTCTTCCCCGCTGATCGGTGTGGCGTGCTTACCCTCTTCTTTTTTTTCTCTCTCTTTTACTGTGTCGAGGAGTTCTCGGGAGGCGTTGAGTATATCAAAGGTTAGGGTTCGTTTTCGATCTTGTCGCTGTTCTTAAAAAATGCTCCTTTTGTTTTTTTTCCTTCTTTAATCAAATTTCTGCTTGTTGGTTTTATCGGGATATCTCCTTTTGTTGTTCCGACCAGGGTGGTTCTTTCTCCTGGCGTGAAGGACTTGGTTGTTCGCACGAGATTGTATGGCTGATGACCGGTATTGAAGCGATCTCCGTTGTTGCCTTGGTGTTAAAAACTGCCTTAGGGCTTGCCCCGAAGTAGGAAGCAAGAAAGGCATTTCTCCTTGTTCACGTTATGCTAATGGATTCTGAAGCACTCAAAGCTCGCTCCTTTGAGAAAATTGGAGCTTCTGAATCAGATGAAATGGAGATTGTCGAGATGGGGTCTTTAATTAAGGTGGGGGAAATGGCCAACACTGGGCGGGAAGTTAGCGGCCATACTCCTTCGATCGAGGATGATTACTGCATCGAAGGTTGTGATGGTGCAATCGTTGAATTCATTGATGGAATGGAAGTTTGTCCTGCAACCCCTTCTTCTGAGAGGGACAGTATGGATCTTTCATGTTCTGATCAATCTGAGGAACGCGAGGCCATTTCCATTGTTCTAACCCCGTTCAAAAGCATATTTGATCCATTTGCCCCTGCTCCAGAAGAACTAGTTGTTGCTCCCATGAAGAGAACTCTGAAGAGTATGCAAATTCCTCATTTGAGGAAGCTGAAGCTTTATGATTGTGGCGATTCCACTCAAATAGAATGCCATGCTCCTGAAGAAGATCAGCTTTTGCAGTTACTTTCTCAAACATTCTTTGAACTAATTGTGTCAAGTCAGTTGCAGGAGATATCTGCATGCAAGTTGTTGGATCAAGATCAACAGGAACATTCCAAATATGCTAATACACCACTGTCATTATCTTTACTCACAGGAATTGCAGAAACATGCCCACCTGCCCCGAAGAGAGAACCAGCAGAATCAACAAAATTAGATCCTGGAGTATGCCGACAGCTTGACTTCCTTGACAACATGGCTGGATGATAGAGCTTTGTTTTATGTTTGCTAACATATAATATCACAAACTTATTTAATAGTTAGTGTTCATAATCCTTGCTACATAGACAAGCTGTGTTCTGTCCTGTTCAGGCTGATGCAGGGTTTAATAGTGTCTACTACAGTTTGTAAGTTGCGGATTGCTCATGCTTGTGTTTTGTCAAGCCCTGTTTGTTGTATCATTGATATAGACATTAGGAAAGTTGTTAGCATCGTGTAACTTGGATAGATACATGATTTTTGTCAGTCAGGAAGGGCATGTATTCGTATTGCTAAACTAGCTAAACAAGGTGGTATCATTATGTTTTCTTCCGAGTTTCTTTCCGTTGTGAATAATCATGACAAGCTGAAGGTAACTATTTTATATAGTTATTATCATTAGTATTTTGTGCCTGATTCTGCTTGATCGTCTAACTTGGATTTTTGATGGTTGCAATTATGATTTGAAATAACTGAGGATACCATGGAGTGGTTTTGGTTCAGACTGCAAGTTAGTTATGTTTTCTTTGAAAGAACACACTAATCATGTTTGACAATTAAGTATTGTAATGCATAACAAGGCCTCCTGATAAGTAAGCACTGGTTGCTGTTATTATAAATGTGGGTAAGTTGAATGTAGATGGCATAATTTTTCTAAAATCTGCCTATTCATCTAACATTTATAAATTTCGTTTTTCTTTTTCTTATTTCTTTTTAATTTTAGCTAATAGAACTCCATCAAAGTATTTTACTCAAAACACATTTATAATTTTTTAATAGTCATAATAACATAATAAAATTACTTTTGAAGTCTCTAAGATATTAGTCTATAAGGGTATTTTGAAAATGAAAAGCACCATTATTTGATAAATCTAAATTTATGATACGTAATTTAATACTTAACCTCTGCTAAATCAAACCAATTTAATCTAAAAACTAAACTAAATTTTGAATTTGCAAAACAATCAACACCCGAACAAAAATAACAAAATTTCGAAGATTAATTCAAGGATGTTACAAAACTAATTACCCGTGGAAGATAGAGCCAACCCGATAAAAAGCTAATAAAACTCACAACAAACGGTCACAGACACAAGAAAATAAGACAAAAATAAGAGAATTATTGATGTCTAAAAATTAACCCAGAGATTGAGCAATCAATAAGCAAGTTAACAGTTGGCCACTCCGTGTGGCTCCGACACTCTTTCATGCCGGTAATTTTTCAGTCGAAAATTCCTCGAGAAAAATATTTTGTTAGCTCGTGTTGGGTACTGCCAGGTCCTCCCCAGAGGCCATAATGATAATACACCAACCATTTAGGAAAGAAGAGAATAAACAAAAGAACTGGAGAGTATCTGGAGCCTTATTTGGCAAATCCTACAAAAAGAACGTTGGGTGCAGATTTGCTTCACAGCAACATGGATTGTGGATTCTCTATGTAGCTTCTGAAAGCTCTCAACCACTCTGCCCCAATTGCGCCTAACACAGTGAAATTTGAATAGTGAGAATTTGCAGTTGAGTCCAGAAATGCAACATGTTAATGTTAAACGAAATGGATGAGCAGCTGGCACACACCATCAATCACTCGGTGATCGCAGCTCAATGTTACTGACATGAAGGTGCCAAATTCAAATTGATCAGGGCCACCACCAGGAAGCACTCGTCTCTCAGCTGTTCCATCAACGATTTTGAGAATCAATGAAACCATTATTGGATTTCAGATATATGTCATTACTTAAAACAATCCATTCATACCAGATCCAACAGCCAGAATGGCAGATTGAGGAGGATTTATGATGGCACAGAACTGTTTGATACCAAAGGGGCCTCCCAGATTTGAAACTGTGAATGTACCTCCCTGCAAAATCACCTTACGGAGTTATTGGGCAGAATACTGCATTTAGAAGCATGACAGTTGTAATTCTGTGCACCTCATAATCTTCTGGTTTCAAGTTGTTTTCTTTGGCCTTCTGAGCTAAAATTTTCACTTCCTCTGCAATTGTAGAAAGTCCCTTCTTGTCCGCATCCTGCATAATTTGTGCATAAGAAATTAGCACTACATGATGACGATGAAGAGCTGAGATCAAAGTTCTTGCCAACAAACACCTTGATGACTGGAACAAATAACCCATTATCTGTTTGAACAGCAACATTGATGTTAACATTGTTGTACCTGGGTTAAGAACAAACCAGGAGGAATATAACCTGTTTGAAACAAAGTGTCCCTAAAATTTGATAAAATGAAAGAATGATTTACTGGCGTATGAAGTCATTCATCCAGGAGCTGTTGCACTGAGGAATTTTGCGAAGGGCCAGAGCAGTTGCCTGCCATTCAAGGTAAATTAGGATTAAATATATTTAATTGTCATTCTAAAACAAGATTTGAGAGACAACATGGGATCCATGGTGTTAGTTCAAGTCTCTCAAGCACAAAACCATTGCATACTAGGATGCAATTTGTTGAATATAGAGATTGCTACTAATTTAATGAATGGGTTAATTTATGAAAATTCAAATAGATTAATATTTAACCTAATTTTTCGAATATAATACAACTTTGCATCTCTATCTAGCTACTTTTTCTATATTACGGTAGTGTTCCATACAAATTGATTGTCCTTCTAGAAAATGGTGTCTTGTCTTCTCACGTACCATTTTTGGAATGTTTAAACAACAACCACAAATAAAAACTAGGATAACAAATCAAGGTGTCCATAAAAACCTGACTAGATTTTTATCTTTTTTATTTTAACTTTAAATTTTTATTCCTGGAAAAGTTTTTATCTGGAACATGAAAAACCGGAGTTTAGGAGGTTATTGACGAGTACCACTTCAGCAGATAATGTAAAAGCAACTAGAATAACATCTTGCAATTTGAGGTGTAAAGAGAATAAACCTTTATAACAAGGTCATTGATAGATAGTTTTTTACCACCAGAAGCCTCTTGGAGAGAATTAAGTTCTTTCCTCAACCTGGAGCGGGCAAAATAGTTCATACTCGAGGAATACCTTAATCAAGTCAAATTCCACAAAAATGAAGTACTGCAAATAGAGACTCACTCCACAAGTTTGTCAACACGGGTGTCAACTGTCAAATAATAATGAGGAATTGTTTGTTTAGAGAGCAGCAAGCGGGAAGCTGTAACCTGCAGAATAAGAGCATCAGACAGAAAATAACAAGGCGATAAGCTATATCATGTGACAAGATTAAAGGACAGATTAATTTACTTTTCTTATCTGGGAATTTGGAATGTCCACATAATCTAATAGTCGACCGCCTGCTGATTCCTTTGCCTTTGGTGGTGCAGAGACAACCTTTGTTTGAGATGCTACATTCAATAATACAGAAAGATATAAGAAACTCCCTAAACCCCGTTACCTTGCACAACTAAACATCTATATATATGCACTAAAAATCTGGAGTAACATCAAATGAAGTCAACTAATTATATACGGGTTCTAAACAAGTACATAGTTCCCTCAATCTTAAATACGCAAAAAGGAGGAATCCCCAATGCCTCTAAAATGGTTGGCGTTCACTTTTTATTTCATTTTTTTTTTCAAAAATGATGTGTGTGCCCAAAAACCCCAGAGAGAATATTGTATCATAGCTTCTTAATTGCCTAGCTCCACATAATTCATTATTAGGACTTGGTAAACTACATTTGAGATACTGTTTTCTTAACCCAGATAAACAAGTATATTCCCTTGCATCCTCACGCCCAGTTGAGGCATTCCAAAATCCATGATTTGTTCTCAAGATTGAATAACTATTCAATGATCACAAACTATTGGTGTGAATAATATAGCTGTAGAAATTTCAGTAGATGGTAGCATGAATGTTAACTCCCACTCTTTGTTCCAAATTAGATAACAAAAGATCTCAATATTGGCTCCTACAGAGTCACCGAAAAAGAACTAGAATTAAGATTTAACCAAGCTGCAAAATCTAATACAGAAATAAATAGATGTTTTGTGAACCATAACATAAGTGAAAAATGAATAAATGGGCTTGAAAATTATAAGCATGTAGCAAACAGAGCTAAACCATAAATTCATTTTTGTATTATGCTATAGAATGCTTCAAACATAAGATCTATCATCAAGAAACTCTGCATTGTAGGTTGACACACCAAAAATCAGGATGCTAAACAAAATACTCTCATTCAGTGCTCACTGACAGTTGTTAGATTTCATGGTTATTGTGTTGACTTGATGTTTGGATAGTTAGGTTATGTTTTAAAGCCAGTTAAATGACCGTGTAACCCTTACTATATAAGTATTTTTCTATTATAATAGTTAAGCAAATAGAAGAGAATCCCAATTTGACCCTGAAACAACTAATGGACAGCAAGAATACTGCTTCTGCAGAAAATTTTAGTAAGGAAAAGGGCATGACAACAAAAGAAAAGGGCTAGAAATGTGTACCCAAGTAATCTTCAATATCTGCCTTTAAAATCCGGCCGTCAGGACCAGTACCTTTAATGCTTGAAAGAGGTACCTGCAAAAGGAGAAATATAAAAAAGGTAAAAGACCTCAGGTCTTTTAGGAAGAGGATTCATAGAATTCACAAGTAAATGACATTCAATTTTGATAAAGATCAATATAAAAAAAACTCAAATAAAGTAAATATCTCACATTGTTGTCTTCTGCCAACTTTCTTGCAAGGGGACTAGAGAATATCCTGTCTTCTGGACGAGACACTTCTTCAGTCTTTACAGCTTTTGGTTCAACAGCCTTAGCAGGGGGTTCCTCTTCCTTTTTAGATTGTGGAGTTTCAGATGCTGTCTTAACTTCAGTAGGACTAGCAGATTCAGAAACCTTGTAATCTTTAAATTTCTCAATATCTCCCTCTTCCTCCACAGTTATAGCAATTATCTGATGACAGATTATTCTTGATGAGATAGCAATAAATAAATTCTTCATGCACCTTATATCATTCAAAAAGCACACCCTTGTAATAGTTAATAGAATTGTACCCATCAATAGATATTGTATCTTGAAAATAGAATGTGAAAGTGATTGAACATGCCTACATAATATAATTATTGATGGTCTTTCCAACCTAACAACAAATGCAGAAGATTTTATTCTATTCCTAAGCTTCTTTATCATCTTAAAGAATTTAAGAAGTCCGAAGTCCAACCATACCAATACCTTGAGAAGTTCAAAGTCCGTGTGACTACCGTGATGGAAATAATGCAAACAAGAATTGTTTCAGCCTTTGCATGTTGAAATTAACTGACTAATTAAATAGCAAAAACCCACAGACAAGGTTGATAGTCTAACTATAAGTGAAATGGGAAATCTTTTTATTCCTACAAGACTCGTGACACTGCCGACTTACCAACTTACACCTGGAGAGGTCTAATAGGCCCCTCATAATGTTGATCCTATCAAGTATCAATCTCGGTCAGCAAAATGCAAGTTGAGCAAATAAGAGAGACAATAGAGAAATAACTCTTTCTGTGTTTAACAATCTTGATGTGAAACCATATAAAACAAATGAATAACCACACTGAATATACCTACAAATGAAAAATTAGGAACTAATTATTTGAACTATGATGCCTATAATTTTCATGAAAAAATTTCAGTTCTTTATGGACAACAATGACAATATCCATCACATAACCAAAGTGCTTCACAAAAATACGAGAGATGTCGGAAGCAACAAAAAAACCATTAACATCAAGACCATGAAAAGCTCACTAAGAGAATTTCCACATCAAAATCCAAAGCTAAATAAAACAAAAAATTAAAACCTCACAAGCTAATAGTAAAACCATAAGCTTGGTATCTGGTAAAAAGATGCGAACAATATATATAATTACCTCACCAACTTTTATCTCTTTGGACCCATCTCCATGTATTATCTTAGCAAGATATCCTTCTTCCATGCATTCCATTTCCACAGTGGCTTTGTCCTGATCATTTTTTGACATAGACAAATGAAAAAGGGTCAATGCTGTGCAATTTTACAATATGTAAAACACGTGTGTTTTTCCATGTAAATTTGACTTACAGTTTCCACCTCACAGAGCACCTCACCAGGTGTAACTTTGTCACCTTCCTTCTTTAGCCACCTTGCAATGTTACCCTACGAAGGGGCAGTGCAGAACATTCAAGTGCTAGAAGCTATATATTTAGTAGAATTGAAGTTTGAAATGCACAAGGGTTATGTACCTCAGTCATGGTGGGTGAAAGAGATGGCATTCCAAGGGCCTGATGTGGGGGGAGATCTAACAAAACAAAGAGATAAAAATACTGATGTAAATGCTCTAAATTTGATTGTTAGAAGATTAATAATACTTAAATATACAAACAAAACAAGAAAAATGTGAGGAAACTACATATACAACATTATAAAAGCGATTCCAATAGCTACCAGCCAAATTTTGGAATTGGAATTAATTGTTGAAAAGTGTTTTGATTTATATTTGCTATAGTTGAATTGATTAGTCTCTCTGTGTTATAAATGCTTCCTTATATACAACCAAATCTAAGTTAATAGACCTACCTAACTTGGAACACTAATGAAGGATGCTATATGCCCCTCAACCAAAACTAACAGTAGACAACTGTATCACTCCTGCAGAACAAATTTTCCTCAAATAAAAGGCACAGAGTCTCAAACCATGATCCAACAGTATGAAAATTGCAAGCCTCACAAAGAATTTTCATCTACACAAGCAAAGCTTACTCATGCAAACATCTAGCCTTAGGCCAACCATCACTGTACACATGTGATTAACAAAGGCAAAGCATTACAAACTGGATATGGCAGTGGACATTTGTCAACCAAATAACAATAAAGGTAAGTTCAGATATGCATTAATCATCTACACTCTTCAACTTCATGCCACCAGAATAGGAGAAATAAGCAATACATTGTATTGTCTTGTAGCTCATCAAAAACGATCAATATAGAATTTCATAAACAAAGAAAAGAAATAAATTTTAAAGTGAGAAAAAGGGTGAAATAGAAGCGAAACTTGAACCTGGATTACTTGAGAACAGTCTCCTTTGCATAGTCAGTATACTGAGAAATAGAAAACACTTAAATCAGCTTATTATGGTAAAAGGAAAACAGAGTATATATAATTAGTGTAGGCACATACCTGGATGAAGCATGGTTGGATCTCATGCCAAACAAAGTAAAACTCTTGGCAGGTGTTTTTTTGTACCTGTTGGTCCCCAGTGAAGAAAATGCCTTAACAAATAACAAGTTTGATTAGGTCAAATTTTGAAGATCAACTGCAAGAATAAAGCTCATCAGTAGCTCCTTCAAGATTTGAGATCATTACCTTTCTTCTGTCACTGACATTGTTGCTCTTAATACAAATCTGACGAACATAAGATTCAGAATCTCGATAGTTTTCTTTGCAGAAAGCACCCACATAATTCCTTGATACATCTAAAAGAAGAACAAAGAACAATGGCATGAAGAAGATTTATCTCATTTCATTGAGATTAGGAGAAAAGAAAGAGATGCAACAATGTAAATAATTGGGGCTTTCTATGTAAAACAAATTACTATAGATTTGAATCCCTTACTCAAATAACCATTTGTCTCAGAGGTACTTGAGGCTCACATCAGTGTCTATAATTAGTTGCCCTTTCATCTACACAAGATACGTATTTTTGACCCTACAACTATAGAAACACATTGCCATACATCCTCCTTGTTATAAGGTTTTTACAAGACATGGCAAGAAGTTTCTTGAGTAGAAAACATGAAACACATTATTCAGATAAGTAAATATAAACAAATAATAACTATGAAACTGACATTATGATCAACTATTTTGAAAATATACGCAGATTTTCACAGCCATAGATGTGTTAAATAGTGAAAGCAAGAATAGAAGACAATAAGTTTTTCAATGCACCCAATTAAAATGCTTAAACACAAAATGGCTATTGGAATAGTAACTACATGTAGTTATATAAATAAATATGAACTACAAGTAGTTAGATAAAGTGAATATGAAATTATTGTACATCAAGATGCAGAAGAAATCATGAAAAGATTCTAAAAGATACAGCATCTGAAGAAAGAGAGAAATGAACAATCCATTAGGCATTTCCTATTTGACTAGAAAACTAATTCCAGCGTCCTGAATGAAAATGCTTTTATTTTGAAACAAAAATGTAAACACTTATAGAATATAGCTTAGAGACATAATTCAATAATTAACAGAAGAATAATAGAGAGCACTAAACAGTGATTGTGGTAAGATAAACAATGATTAAGTCCTCATACTTAATATACTGGAACTTGTTAAAATTACAGAAGCAGGAACTGAAAAGGCAACTGAGATTACACAAAAGAAGACACTAAAAGAGCATATTAAGGCAAATATCAATAGGGTTGGTACCTTTAGAGAAACCTGCAAGAACAGCAGATTCCTGCAGTAGAATATTTTGAGCACCCTTAAGCTGCAATATCAGATACAAAGGTTAAGAGTCGTCAAACATGAAAAGAAGAATAGCTAAAACAACACAAGCATATCCATGGTACAGTAGTTTCCAACATTATCATACTCAACAGTCCCCGTTAAGGGATCGAAAAGCATCTGATGTGAATTTGAAATATTCTGATATAGAAAGGATATAACTTTGCAACACCAAGAATAAAGATGCAACGACAAAAGTTATCAGGAGTGGGTTCTATGCATGTAACACCAGTTTTCAGTCGTCATTCAAAACAATAGATAAAGTTATCATTTTTCTGTACTTTTTTTATTGAGCATGTTAGAAACATAAGCCGTTTCATATAAATTCAAGGAATGAGTTACTCAACAAAAACCATTTTATCGCGTAGCAAAAATTCAAGTCAAGGATATTCGACTAACAATCAGATATACCAATCACTCATATGAATAGATCTATTTCATTACATGTTACGTACTGATATTCCACAAAAGAGAAAAATAAATCATCTACAAGTCCTGAATCAAAAGCATTTTATATCCTTTGTAGTGTAATATATCATCTCAGAGCGTACTAAAATTCATAAAATTTCAATCAGAATCACGATTAATAAGAAATACAACGAGATAAAAAGAAAGCCGCAAGAAGCATTAAATATCCCGAAGCAATATAGCCACCAAATTCCGTAAGCGCACCTTGCGGGAGTGACGGATCAATTGAGAAGCGATCGTCATGACTGGATCGGATCGGACCTAGTAGTAGCAGACTCGGACGCTGGTAAATCAAGCTATTCACGTCAAGAAGGCGAGATCCACCAAACCGTCCTATCTAATTTGGTGGGCGCACAGTATAAGAGATCGAGATTCCTCACCTGCGTCGGTGTCAAGGGAAAGCACACCAAACTTGTGGAAAGAGAGAGAG
>JBBMKF010470099.1:0-10611 GCA_037834155.1 Curcuma caesia | reverse complement strand
AGAAATTTTAAATTAATAGTAGATTTTAGCAAATAAGTAACGGATCGCCTTGAGGTAAGAAGGGCGGTCGTTACATCTAAGCAATATACTCAACATGATTGCAGATACTTATAGGTTACAGATGTATTTTCTTCATTTCCTTGTTATAATAGTTTCCACATTTGTAGCAATAGTTAGTTTCAATGTGTACAAGTTCCATCTTTGTAGAGACGATTGAACTCAGTTTATCCTCATCTGTTTTTGTGTATTTGCTTTTTCAATCTCCTTTATGCAAAATGATAACTGGTTTAGGAATCTTTTGAACATGCTTGAGTTCATGCATATATGATATCATGAAGTGCATTTCATCTTATGAAACTGCAGGGCTGTGACATATCATCATATTGATTTTCTAACTGTGCAATTAAGTACTTCCAATAGTTATAGGTGTTACGGGTCTAGTCTTGTATGTGGTTATACGTTTAGGCTTTGCTTCTTACAAAGAAAAGCAATAGCTTGGAAAAAAAAAGATAAAGGAAACACACTCATAGGAAATAATTGTGAAATATTTTCTATTCAATTCTTTCCTTGGAGGGAACAAAAAGAGAGGATTTTTTTTAATTTTATTTATAAAAAACATTCATAAAAAATGTTTTTAAAAAAAAATATCTTGATTTTTTTATTTAAGCTGTATTACATGCAAAAGTTAGTTTCTATCCAAAT
Source organism: Curcuma caesia (assembly GCA_037834155.1). Lineage (NCBI taxonomy): Eukaryota > Viridiplantae > Streptophyta > Magnoliopsida > Zingiberales > Zingiberaceae > Curcuma > Curcuma caesia. The sequence goes on along the minus strand of JBBMKF010470099.1, from coordinate 9,909 downwards.
TGGAAGGAAACAATATAGAGGACAATTAGAGAAGATTTCTTGTCTTTTCTTTTCCTCATTTTCAAATAGGGCTGAGTATTCGGTTAAAACCGAACCGAATTAACTGAATCCGAACAAATTGAATTTTTTTGAGTTAATCGAACTGATTGAATTTTTCAACAAAATCGAACAAACTGAACCGATAAAATATCGATTAATTCGGTTTTCAATCAAATTAATTAAATTTCGAATACTGAGAGTTTAAACTCGAATCAGGGGTTTGTGATTAACCTACATAACGAAATTGAGCATATAAGAAAAGGCAAACCAAGTAAAATTTCCATACCAAAAGATCATTTCAGTTTTGATCAAAACAAGAAAGAGGCGATCCTTGACAGAACATTTTTTTTCTCTAAGACAATATACAAATTAGAACAAAGACCATAACGGATTGAAAAAGCGAGCACAAATAATTTGATCCCTTCTGACCAAATAACGTGAGGGGAGAGGAGAATGAGATTAGGGTTTAGGAATATGGAAGGAACAGAGGTGGACACGACGAAGCCGTCGAATCCGGCATTGCCCTACTAGGAGGATTGCTAGAGCGAGGAGGAGACGTCGGTGCTGGTCGACGCCTAGGGTGATTGCTACCTTGAACTCAACCGCGGGAACCTATAGCAGAAGCATTAGCAGGAGGTCGTTGATACCGTCAACTCCAAGCTGTAGGAGGGGAGGGGCTTTGACTTCGAGGTGTGAGAGTGACGGCGGTTGCCGGCTGCATTAGTGACGATCAACGGTCTCTTCGGTGGCGAGAGCGATAGGAGGGGAGGGTGACGAGAGCGATAGAGAGGAGGGGAGTTGGGAGAGGAGATGAGGAGAGTTGGGAGTGGCGAGAGCAATGGGTCACGGGATGGATTTTGGAAGTAGGAAATAATGGATTTTAAATTCTTCTGTTCGGTTTAACCGAATAAGGAATTTTAAAACGAAATCGAACCCAATAATCCGAAATAATTATTTTTTTAAAAACTAAAATTCTAAAATAACTGAATCAAATTTTTAAATTCGGTTGATTGGTTTATTTGATTTAATCAAATTTTTGCTCATCCCTATTTTGAACAATAGAATGGAGAAAAAGTGTTGTTGGAGAAGTTTTTATAATTTTATTTCCTTATGGGTTTCATATGTATGTCATTTAATAGTCCATGTATAAAAAACATGAAGGTCTAGGCTATTTTATCCTAATTAAGATGTCAATATTATCAAAGCCTTCCTTTTAAGTTTTGATTTTCTATGGTAGTCTTGTGAGAGCGTTGCCAATTTCAGAAATGACTACCCCCTCATCCATTGATATTCCAATGCTGCATCTTGAATTCTATTGTATTATCATCAATTCCCTCTCTGGCAACTACGTCTTGTTAAGCTCTTTAAGTTTGACTTCTTAACCAATTTTGTGATACCTTATGTAAGATCGGAAAGAGCACTAGAGAAGGGGGGGAAAGAATTGTTAGGTCCGACCTAGTGTGTTGCGCGTGTTTACATATTTCGCAAACATGTGCAGCGGAAAGAAAAATAAATAATTACAACTAATTATTACAATACTTGCAACATACGCATGCATGATATAACATGTATATAACATAAATTGAAAATTAAAATTTTACAAAATAACAATTATTCTAGGCATATCTGACAGATGACGTTGAGCGGAAATGAGATTGACATCAATCGAGCGGCTCTGTTAAAGCTTCGTCTCTACCGGTGATCCATGCCAAGTTCTCGTCTGGATGACTTCCAAAGCCACGAGTCACATCACCGTCTTCGGTACTAGTCGACGGTTGCAATGGTCGATATGAGAGAAAATTTTATTATCGGAAACACGCAACAACACTTGTCGCGATAAGTTTTCTGGGGCGTTCTGACTATCATCGATAATTCTATTCTCGGTGTAGTTTTTGGTGACCAATCTTTGACTGCCAGTTTGGGGCAAATGATCGAAATCTTTTTGGCGAAGATGGAATAATCTTCGGAAGATTCACGAGCTTCCGGTGGCAAACCCCGATTGCATCTCGATAGCGGCTCCGACAGCAATTTGACAGCCACTCCGATACTCCGGCAGCACCTTCAGCACTTCGACAACGACATCCGGCTGCAAGAAATGATTTTCAGTCGGATTACTAGCGTTGGCAAATCAACTGGGAGAGGGAGACGTGAAAAGAGCAGCTTGCTGGTGAAGATCTAGACGGGGCACCAAACTCCGGGAAAGCTTCACCATCCTCCAGCAGTTGGCGATCGGAAGAAAAGAAGGCCAGCGCTTGCGTGATCGGGAAAGAAAGAAAGGGCTAGGGTTTCTCACGTTCATGCGATCAACCACCTTTGCTTGGGAGAAGCCGATGTAGGGAGATGGCACGCGATCAGGAGACGACACAAGGTTGCGCTCAGGAGGAAAGGGGCGGTGGAAGATGCGATTTCCCTATTGCCTCTCTCGAAACCTAAAATTCGCACCATCGAAAGGAAGTATCAACCCTTAAAACTGCGATTCTGTGAATAAAGAAGGCAGCGCGCAACTAGGGTTTTCCGATCGGGGAGAAGGCTAAAGCCAACACTTGCTTCCTCTTACGCGATCGGGACGATGCTCTCACGGGCACCACGATTCCGCCTCTCTAAAATCCCTATTCTTAATTTGGCGCTTGGGGAAGAAAGGGAATGACGCTTAGGGAAGAAAGGGAACGACACTCACACGTAGTCCGGGCAAAATTGTGATTCCTAGGTTAGGGAAAATCGTGATCCGAGAAGAGCCAGGGCGGCGCGGTTCAAACCTTGGGAGAAAATCATGATTTTCACTTAAAAGAGGAAAAACCCAATTCTCAGCCTAAAACCACACACTTGCTAGGGTTTGACTGTGGCATAATATATAGGATGGATTAAGATGAGTGGTTGTGATCAAACTTAATTTTGATCTCAACCGTTCATTCCTTCTTTAATATTATATCTCATATAACATCTCTTATCGGGTTTGGATCCAATCCAAAATCCCATCCTTAGCTTGATATCCAAAATCCATATGCCGATTAACTTAAATTTGGTTTAAAATCAAACCATATTGGTCTGATTTGGTTTAAAATCAAATTGTTTGGTTCAATAACCAAAACACCTCCAATTGGAATCAAATCAATTTGGTTTATTTCATCTTCATAAGACGAAGTCTATCATCGCTTCCGTTCTATCAAAATATCTTTCATTGGAACTAAATCAATCTGGTTCATTTCGTTTTCATAAGACGAAGTCCATCATTTTTATTTTTGTCTCGTCCAATCAGATTTTATTTCTCTCGTTCTGAGAATCCAATTTTCAAACTCGTTTTAAGTCTTTCGGAGAAACTTATAGTGTGTGTAACTCAATAGGTTTTCAACTATATTGGTTGTCCATAATTAATCATTAATTACAGAACAATCATAAGTGTCACATAATAGTACATCATGACCTTCAATTGTTCGGAAAATTAACAATTGATTTCAGAACCATTTCTAAACCCTTCAGTAACTATAATGAAACGTGTCTCGTTTCTTTCACTATCTTATACCCGTTTGGTTTAGGACATGACCTATATGTATCAGTTACCACTAGGCTGACTACGTCACACTTAGCGCAAGCTTACTTTCTTGTTTTGTGGGTTCAAGTTACTCATACATGTATCTAAGAGTACCATATTCTTGACATGTAATGCTTTAGCCAAAGACTTTCAGTAACAATCTTAATAAACGGTCACAGGGTATAAATCTTTTTCAAAGAGCGGTAAATCTTCTGTGGACTATCCAAATATCTTCGGACATTTCGATTTATATCCAATCATCCCGGGCCCATACCTCCTTAGAGATGTTTGTTTAAGATGTCAAAGTATAAGCCTTCATGACCAAGATGATTTGAATACCGCAAGTCAAAGGAAACTCGCACTTAAGCTACACTGAGATTTTTATTAACATGTGCATAGAACCATATGAAGTCTCATAGCAGGTCATTCCAATGAACTAGTTACTTTTAACTAACATTCACGTTTAACTCTCAACATCTAATGTCTCCAGCCAGTAAGAACAGCTGCTTTGTAAATTAAGGAGTTTAAAACGTGTTAGTCTCAACAGAATTGATGACGTCTGTACTTATTAATTCATTGACTAGAGATAATTCTAATACATTCATAATTGTACATGTAGAAATGCTCACTAGTTATGATCCAATCATAAATTTTCTCATGCTATGAATCGATTGCGGACATTCGGTAAATGAGTTTAGGATCCAATCAAACACATAGAGAACGCACACTCAATTAGTGAATTGTTATTTATCTAATAAATAGTATAACCATAAGACGATTATCTTAGGATACTTTTCAAATATAATAGACTCCCACTTGGCCTAAGGCCAACCGTTATGGTATCCAATACCACGCGCCTCTATGTGTTCCTCAAACTTACTTCGAGGTAAAGTTTGAAGGATCCACAAGGTTCATTTCGGTGGGAATCTTTTCGATTTATATTTCTCTTCTACTGATGATCTCTTTGATTAATTAATAACGCTAAAGCACATATTTGAATCAATGGTGAGACCTAGGTTCCATCGCCTGCGCGATTGTTCTATTGTTGTCACAGTAAATAGGTAATGCTTCAACAATGGTTGGAACCACTCTAAGTTCAGTGATGAACTTCTTGATCCAAACTACTTCCTTTGCTGCTTCACAAGATACAATGGTGTCTTATTTGGAACTCTTTCACATTATTGCGTCACCATTTAAGGTGAATATATACCCAAACCTTAAGTAGATGAGGCATCACATGCCTACTTTCCCTTCACAGACTCGAGATAAAATTTGCAATTTCATATTTGAGAACAATTCTTAAAATCCTATATCTGTCCAAGAAATTAGGGTCAGTCAACTTATTAGTGTCAAAATTAGTGTGCAAGTTCAAAAACATGATATGCGAAATCAATTAATTTAGAAATACAATCGAGCATATATTAGAGATGATTTGTAAATAATTTATATATATTTATTGATTGGTTCTATTTATTTTACGAATTCCAGAGCCTTTACTTTGCGTTCGGGAGATAGTAGGTTTTTTTTCAAATAAGTTGATATCCACTATATATAAGAACAACCTTGGAGAGAGTCCATCAAATTATTTTTAGTTACAATGGTAGGTATCATATACTGATTATATATCACGTATACATAACTATCATATTATGCTATCAACTAATTGAATGTTCACATAAACATTGAATTATTAACACATTAACATATATACATCATATGTATAACATCCAACTTCGTCTTATCCATATTGACATTGGAGAGAGTCCAATAAATTAACGCTTCAAGTTAAAGCCAGCTCGTTAATCATGAGATCATATCTCGATGGTTCGAACATATCTAATTTCAAGTTGAGTTTCGAGAGAGTCTAACAACTCAAATAAGAAATCAAACTCTGATTCTAACCATATTAGTGGAAGATGTTAGCTTTAATAATTTTGTAAGGAATTTTAGATCTCATCCTCTTTTCATGTAAATAATTAAATTATCTATATGACATAACAATAAATAACATGATATAATTAATGCAACTAATCATGACAAATGACATGCAATGACATAATTAATGCAACTAATCATGACTAGATCCAGCCATAGTTGTCGTAAATCTTATGTAATAATAAAATATGATTAAGAATCTGATTTCACAAATCACGATCGTTTAATTAGATTAGGAAATATTTTCAGATCTAATCACATATTTTATTTTAGAAAATAAAACTCTTAATTAAGAAAATCTAATTAATTAGGAAATAATTTTCTTAATACGAAATCTTCTAATCAATTAAGAAATTTCTATAATTAGAAAAAAAATAGAAATTCTTAATTAAATTATAACATTTTTCTTATTAGATTTACGATTAACTACGACACGTAAAATAATTTTACGTGTATGCCTTGTACTATCAGGTTTTGATACCACTGTTAGGTCCGACCCAGTGTGTTGCACGTGTTTACACGTTTCGTAAACGTGCGCAGCGGAAAGAAAAATAAATAATTATAACTAATTATTACAATACTTGCAATACATGTATGCAGGATACAATATGTATATGGCATAATTGAAAATTAAAATTTTACAGAATAACAATTATTCTAGGCATACCTGATAGGTGACGTTGAGCGGAAATGAGATTGATATCAATCGAGCGGCTCTATCAAAACTCTGCCTCTATCGGGGATCCATGCAAACTCTCGTCTGGACGACTTCCAAAGCCACGAATTGCATCACCGTCTTCAGTACTAGTCGACGATCGACAACGATCGATATGAGAGAAAATTTTATTATCGAAAACACTCAACAATACTTGTCGCGATAAATTTTCCGGGGCTTTTTGACTATTATCGACAATCGTATTTCCGGTGTAGTTTTCGATGATCAACCTTTGACTGCTGGTTTGGGGCACATGGTTGAAGTATTTTCGGCGAAGATGGAACAATCTCTGGAAGATTCATGAGCTTCTGGTGGCAATTCGGCAGCGGTTCCGACAGAAATTCGACAGTCACTTCGATACTCCGACAACACCTTCAGTACTCCGACAGCGACATCCGACTGTAGGGAACAACTTCCAGTTGGATTACTAGCATTGGTAAACTAGTTGGGAGAGGGAGACGCGAAAGGAGAGGCTCGCTGGTGAAGATCCGACCGGGGCACCAAACTCCGGGAAAGCTTCACCAACCTCTAACAGCTGGCGATCGGAAGAAAAGAAGGCCAACGCTCGCGCGATCGGGAAAGAAAGGGCTAGGGTTTCTCATGTTCACGCGATTAGCCACCTATGCTCTGGAGAAGCCGGTGCAGGAGACGACACGCGATCGGGAGACGACGCAAGGTTGTGCTCGGCAGGAAAGGGGCGGCAGAAGATGCGATTTCCCTATTGCCTCTCTCAAAATCCAAAATCCGCACCATTGAAAAGAGGCATCAACCCTTAAAACAACGATTCTGTGAATGAAGAAGGCGGAGCGCGACTAGGGTTTTCTGATCAGGGAGAAGGCTAAAGACAACGCTTGCTTCCTCTTACGTGATCGGGATGGCGCTCTTACGGGCACCGCGATTTCTCCTCTCCAAAATCCCTATTCCTAATATGGCACTCGAGGGAGAAAGGGAACGACACTCAAGGAAGAAAGGGAATGACACTCACGCGTAGTTCGGGCAAAATCGCGATTTCTATGTTAGGGAAAATCGCGATTTGAGAAGAGCCAGGGCGGCGCAGTTCAAACCTTGGGAGAAAATCACGATTTTCACTTAAAAGAGGGAAAACTCGATTCTCAGTCCAAAACCACACACCGGCTAGGGACTGTAGCATAATATATAGAATGGATTAACATGAATGGTTGTGATCAAACTTGATTTTGATCTCAATCGTTTATTCCTTCTTTAATGTTATATCTCATATAACATCTTTTATCGGGTTTGGATTCAATCCAAAACCCCATCCTTATCTTGATATCCAAAACTCATATGCCAATTAACTTAAATTTAGTTTAAAACCAAACTATGTTGGTCTAATTGGTTCATAACCAAAATGTGTTTGGTTTAATAACCAAAACACCTCTAATCGAAACCAAACCAATTTAGTTCATTTCGTCTTCATAAGACGAAGCTCATTATCGCTTCCGATCTGCGAAAATATCTTCTATCGGAACCAAATCAATTTGATTCATTTTATCTTCATAAGACGAAATCCATCATCGCTTCCGATCTGTCAAAATATCTTCCATCGGAACTAAACTAATTTAATTCATTTTGTCTTCGTAAGACGAAGTCGATCATTTTTGCCTTTGTCCGGTCCAACCAAATTTTATTTTTTTTATTCTGAGAATCCAATTCTTAAACTCTGTTTTAAGTCATTCGGAGAAACTTATAATACGTGTGACCCAATAGATTCCTAGTTATGCTGGCCGTCCGTAATTAACCATTAATTACGGAACGATTATGAATGACATCTAGTAGTATATTATGACTCTTAATTGATCGAAAAATCAACGATTGATTCTAGAACCATTTCTAAATCTTTCAGCAGCTACAATGAAATGTGTCTCGTTCCTTTCACCATCTTTTACCAGCTTGGTTCAGGACATGGTCTATATGTGTCAGTCCCCACTTGGGCACCTAGCGCAAACTTACTTTCTTGTTTTGTGGATTCAAGTTACTCATACATGTATCCAAGAGTACTATATTCTTGACATATAATGTCAAAGACGTTCAGTAATAATCTTAACAAGCGGTCGCAGGGTATACATCTCCTTTTTCAAGGAGCGATAAATTCTCTATGGGCTATCCAAATACCTTTGGACACTACGACATACTCAATCATCCCGGGTTCACACCTCCTTGGAGATGTTTGCTTAACATGTCAAAGTGTAAACCTCCATTACTAAAGTGACTTGAATACCGCAAGTCAAAGGAAATTTATACTTAAGCTGTACTGAAATCTTCATTGACATATGTATAGAACCATATAAAATCTCATGATAGATCATTCCAATGAACTAGTTACTTTTAATTAGCATCCACGTTTAACTCTTAATATCTAATGTCTTCAACCAACAAGAACAGCCGCTTGGTAAACCAAGGAGTTTAAAATATACTAGTCTCAACAGAATCGATGACGTTTGTGTTCATCAAGTCATTGACTAGGGATAATTTCAATACATTCATAATTGCACATGTAGAGATGTTCACTATTTGTCATCCAATCACAAATTCTCTCATACTATGAATCGTATTGCGGACATTTATTAATGAGTTTAGGATCCAATCAAACACATAGAGAATGTGTATTCAAATATTGAATTGCTATTTATCCAATAAATAGTATAACCATATGACGATTATCTTAGGACACCTCTCAAATATAACATGAATAACGTGTCACTTTTTCACACGTATTCGGAAATCATTTTAAAAGGTTTCGAGTATGCAGCGGAAGATAAAAACAAAACTTAGAAATACGTTTATTTTTACTTGGTCCATAGCCTCTAACTGCTACTCCAAGTTTCGCAATCTTTGACTGCTTCCGATTGACAATTCACTAATTAACTCTTTCTCACAACGGAAAAGAGTTTTACCTTTTTACAATAGGAGGAACGACAACAAGTTTATCGTTCCTATGAATGAAGTACAAAAAGGATGAATTAAAAATGCCATTTGTTATTATCGACAAGAAAGTAGGAATTGCGTGCGGTTGTCGGTGCAATATCTCGGCGTCGCATCAGCATCTTAGGAGTGTAGATCGCGCGAACCGATGCTGTAGAATGATCGTTTAAGTTGTTTCGAAGCCTCTGGTCATAGCTGCTATCCGGGCACTTGGATCTCTTTCCCGGCGCCCCCAGGATGCTAGCCGATTCGCTATAGTAACTGACTTAGCATCTTCGGGCCGCTTCCGAGCATTTAAAATGATAACGTGGCGGTTGTCAGATCAGTCTTGACTCTCTTGCACCTTATCTTTCTCCGGGCGTCTAAAACCCTTCCAAACACTTAGAAGTTGAGGTGCCCCTGGCCAATCAGGACTTGCTATCTCATCTGCCTCGCTGGCCCGAAGAATTAACATTCGGACTCTCGGATCTAATAGAGGCGCCTGGTAGTTCGGACGCTCAGATCTAATAGGGGCGCTCGGAATCTGAAGTTTTGATTTCTTAATTTCCTGTATCACAGAGTTGACACAATATACATATACTACAGGATATTTAGTTAGGATAGTTTTACAACTATCTGGTCTTGACCTTTAGGTTTCTAGTGAAATCCAAAGTCAGATTGATGCCTAATATTCCCCTCAAGGAAACGCGTCCTCACCTACTCCTCTTAGGAGAGTTCTTTTTTTTTGCCAATCATTCGGTCCTCCAGA
>JBBMKF010470078.1:0-10612 GCA_037834155.1 Curcuma caesia | reverse complement strand
CACATCTTTTAGAGTATTACCAAAACAATAATAATAATCTTGAAAGTTTTCCCTGATTTATCTATCAGTTGAATTTGAAACTCAACTTATGTACACTATAGATAGAAAGTGGGTGATCAAAGGAGAGCAATCGAGAGAAGAGTGGCGCCAGAGTTGGAGGATGATGGAAACAAAGGGGTAAGTAATTAGGATCAATGCCAGTGTCCTAGAAGTAGGTAAATAGCCCAATGTTTGACTTCTCTTCCACGTGCAAGGACAAACAAACTCATTATGTTTTGTTGTGCTTGTGGGGTGTTCCTTATTGTCAAATTATAAGCATTATCATAAATGAAATAATTAAAATAAAATAAAATAATGAATAAACACAAATATGAATCATGTCGTTCTCATAGACATAACTAAGTTAGTATTCAGATAGTAAATTATCATAAGAGAGTAAAGGTCGAATCATCAATGGAACAATTTCTTCCGGAATATAAATCCATTCCACCTGAAGGGATCACTCAGTCATCGTGATTTACCTCCTTCAAATCGTTATGGGATAGATATGGAGAGACGTTTGAGATGAGCGTTATTAAATTTTACCACAATAAATATGAATCATGCAAAAAAAATCATTTACATGGTTTAGACCCCAAGTATTATTTCACATTAGATCGATCTATTAGGTGGCTTACGTTTGTAACCTACCATGGAAGCTTTATTTTCAAGAGGCAAATAGACTTTGTAAATGCCTTTTTTTTAAGAAAATATAAAAATATAGTATAAAAAAGATAATGTTACCGTATCCTATTGAAAAATCTTCCGATGACCCTTGGTTCCATTTTTCTCAACCACGATGCTAAAAACTTAGTCACAATTTAATTTTGTGCTTAGTCGATCATTAATTGATATAAAATACATACACGGATACACCCGATATATACTCATCTAGAATAACAAGTTGGATTGATAGTGAGCTAAAGGGAATGAATCTTTTGTTTCTCTAATTAATAGTACCCAATAGAAAAAAGAAAATACAATGAAATACAAAAATAAGCAAGACAAAAGATAAAGATTTTTAGTGATTCAAAGTTCTAAGTTCTTACTCTATACCTCATGACTTCGTCTGTCATTTATTGATCTCTAGTCAAGATTAACCAAGTTTAAGGTGATTTGAGTTGAGTTTTGATATTTGATCGATATATTTGATGGTTGAGTGAGACGTCAAATAGTCAAGATTGTCCAGATATTTGATAGTTGATGAATATGTTTGAAGGGAGAGCAAGATGTCAAGTGAAAAGAGAGACCATTGAAGAGAGATTATTATTGCAATCGACCTCGGATCAAAGATTGATCAAGATTGATTTGAGTTTCGATAGTTGAGCGAGAATTTCAAGTGGGTAATAGTTGACCGGGCAATTAGCAGTCGAAAGTCCAATAGACAGTTTGTAAGTTGAGACGTCCAAATGGGCCACGATTGATCGAATACTTGACATTTGGAAGTCCAATAGAGAGTTGACAAATGAAGAAGTCCAAATGTGTCACAATTGATCAAACACTTGACGATTGAAAGTCCAATAATTGGCAAGAGCGAAATCCAACTGAGTTATAAAGGATCAAACACTTGATGTGAGAAGAGTGAAATCCAAATAAATCATTGAAAATCAGACACTTAACAACTCATGGAGAATCAAATGTTAAGCATGATATGAGAAATCCAAACAGATTAAAAAGAAACAGCCAAATGTTATGGTCAAAACTTATTGGAATGAGTTATTTTGCAAGTTAAACAATTAAATTCAAATGAAATAATCGACTGATAGGTGCATGCAATGGATTGATAGTCGAAAAGCAATCATGACTTGAAGCCTATAATAGATATGGAGGACTTTGCATGTCAATTTTTGAAAGTTTTGGAAGAGAGTATTGTTGCATTTTTCAGACCTTTAATAGACAAAACAATCGAACAATGAGCAAAGTAAAAAATCTATATAAATTGTTGTTTACATTGTATTTCATTTTTCTTTCTTTGTATTTTGCTTGTGTGTTTATAAGAACATTTGGTAAGAAACTTCTCCATCTTTTGAAAGTCTCAGGTAAAAAAAAAAAAGTTAGTGGTGAAATCATTGAAACAGTAGACCGTGAAATAGAAATTGAAGATTTTGAATCACATAAAATTCTCACATGTTGTATCTATTTTGTATTGTTATTTGTATTTTCTAGCATATATTAATCTTTTGTAGATGAACATAACGAATAACAATCGAATGAGAATTATTATTCATCCACTTCTAGCGACATCGCCCACCCTATCATGATCCTCTCTAATCTTTCTTCGGATGAATAACATGCCTATGCAAGAGATAGCCTTGAAGACGAGCAAGATACCTTAAAAGTTCTATTTTAATAGGGAATAAGTTTCGATATCTACAACTGATGTCTCATATTTGGTGTACCCTTTAGATAATCTAGAACTTTTAGATTTTTGTCAAGTGCTGATACCAAAGAATAGATAATGTGGAATTTACAAGTTATAAGTAATGATGTGATTTTTTATGAATGTTAAAACTTTATATATCAATATGATGATTATAAAGCATTTCAACTACAAGATATTTTAAACATTTGTCAACTACTACTTGTAATATTCCTATATGAATCAAAGAAACACATATTCCTTAACTATTCTATTGCCAGAAACAAGTTTATTTTTCTTCCCTTGTCTCTTTGGTGAACCAACTGCATCTCACTCTTAGGCTGGTGCAGTTCTGAAAGTGGATCTTCTAATTTAGACCAATGCCGGTTCCATTCAACCATTGCGGCTTCGGAAGGGGTTGAAGTCAAAGTACTCGATCTATATTCATCATCTACTCCAATATGAACTTTCACATCCCTTACACTCAAGAAAATGATAAGAAATAATTAAGAACTAAGTTTAACTTCCAATCTACTGGCTTAAATCTTCGCCGACAAGTTAGTTAACTCTACTTGAATACTTGCATTAACCCCGACTGCTAAGAAATGAAGGTGAACAATATTTGGATATATTGTAAAACATGAATCATGAGTAGAGTAACTGACATAGTTCTTGACGAGCTAATATTTGCGAACAAACACTCATACTCGGTGCGATAAAATGTTGAAATAGGTCTGGGTTCTTACCAAAACAGGCGAGGAGAAGTAGTTTTCTCAGGTGCATTCTTAAGTTATTCCTATATGATGCAAGACTGTAATCTAGTTTACTAAAGCATCCTTGTAATATTTACTTGGTCAGGTAATTTCACTGACCATGCTTACTGGAGGTTTCTGAGGTAGCCTCGGATTCTGGGGCTGATTTTTGATTCAAAGGTGACCCATTCGATGACTTCTCACCAGCTGCAGATTCAACAGCGAGCAACTCTTCAGTTTCTTCTTTTGTTGCCTCGATTGGAGGCACATTAGACTTTTCTTTCAGCAGTTTCTCCTTCTCGAGCAGCTCCTTAGCCAAGGGAGAGAACTGAGAGTCCAGGGATCTTGCAGCACCTATCCATGCAAGAACAATCAGCAGAAGAATTCCTCCCAGGTATGGAGTTGAGTTAGCTAGCGAGCCAAATGTCAAAATCATAAATTGCTGGATCAGGGCGCCTCCCGACTTTCCTAAGGGGTTGCAGACAACATCAATAGCAGCCTTCCCTTTAACCTGTGGTTCATTCAAAAAGAGGAAACGAGCAATAACTACATTAGCAAACTGAACATGGAAGCATTTAACCGAGAAAGGAGAAATATGGAAAACTCAATATAACTAGCTATTTGGTGATATTGTAAGGTACTGATGATATAGTAACAAACTAATCTATTTTTCAACAAGTTTCAGTTAAAGATAACTAGAATATTATTCAACGGATTATTGAGCAAGGATCATTAGTGCTATTTCATCTCGAATATGTGGCGTATGCAATTCTAACAGATGAATACTCAATTAGTACAGTAGAGATGAGATGCTAAAAGTGTCAAAGACTTCCAGACTGACTAGTGAACTATACAAAACTTAACTATTTTGCATCACAATGACATAAAGAACCATCCAGAACACTAAGATCCACGGAACAATCTAAATAGTAGAGAAGAATCAAGAGTAGATGCAAAACTTTATTTTGTCGGTTTATGACATGAAAACTAAAACTATGGCTAGATACAATACTTCAGCACTGAACAGAAGAATGAACAGGTACTAGAACAGACTTCTTTGTCAGCTACAAGGTTTGGCCTAAAAAATTTGTCATCATGAGTTGTTTTGATCCAGTTGGTTACTCCAATACTAACAACTTTGCTAACCAGAACAAGAAACTAACCGATTAAAGTAAAATCATTCATAAACAGAGAATTTTGATAACACACACCATTCTAAACCGATATAGCAAGGTTATGATAGCTCTTTTAAGAAAAATATACTCTATCAAAGAGCGATTAAAACAACCTACACATATACAAATCACAATGCTTGGGCCTATTTCTAAATTTGATGTAGTGCTCATAGAGAGGTAATGAAGGAAAGAACACTGACCTTCATCTCTTCATCCAACGGAATGTAAGCCATTTCTTTGCAAGGATCAAACAAGCTGTATTTCGCACTCTTACTGAAAATATTCTGTAATGCACCCACATAAACAGCAGCAAGCAGAGGAGTAATACCGATGCTTCCCAATAGAGGAGCCAAAGGCTCACCAAACAAGATCAGCGAGAAGAATCCCACTCCTGTTAGAAGCAGAACTGTGGGAGTAATCATGGCTGCCACCCCCCAACCAAACTTTCGGAGAATCCACCTCCCTACCAACATCATTGTAAATGTTGCAATACCAGTCGCGGTTGAGAAATCACCCATGAAAGATGAATACTCATTTGGACTTGGAAACTGCCAAAAAAGGTACCCAGAGATAACGTTTAAGAAATTACACCATCCTCAATTAAATTTGACATGATTTTTACAGAAAAAGGTTACCTGCGCTTTGAGCTTGGATTTCCATGTGACTTCTACTAGGTTAATGCTGATACCATAAGCAACCACTAAAGTTGCTAGATCCCTCACATATCTAGAGGACAACAAAACCTTCAGGCTCTCGTTCATGCCTAGCTTTGGCTTTTCCTACACAATGAATAATCAGTGTCAGAACAGAATACGCAAAAGTAAACATGGTCATATATTATCTCCAAAGCAAACCTTCTTCTTGCGGTTTGATCTTGGAAGAGATGGGTCATTCACCACAAATTTGTTCACACCCCAATAGATTCCAGATATTACAAATCCAAGAAGCACGACAATGCTCATCATTCCTTTGAGTGAAATTGCCCAACCATCAACCCCCGGTCCCAAATTCTTACGCAGATTAGAGAAGTATTTTACTGTTCTTCCAGAGAAGATGAGAGCAATATTGGCCCCAAGTCCAAACAACGGGTAGAATTCTTTGGCTTCTGCAACAGTAGTAATCTGCAAGAAAAAGAAGTTTTATATGTGCTGATAAATCATG
Organism: Curcuma caesia; assembly: GCA_037834155.1. NCBI lineage: Eukaryota > Viridiplantae > Streptophyta > Magnoliopsida > Zingiberales > Zingiberaceae > Curcuma > Curcuma caesia. Next base: position 5,126 of record JBBMKF010470078.1, on the reverse strand, counting down.
GAAAAAATAGCAACATTATCATTATGGAGTTTAGAATACATTGTTTCCCTGTATCTCAAGTACAGCCATGATTTGTAAAATTAAGAGAAAACAAAACCAGAGTTCATGCAAATATAAACCAGTGAATCTTAAACAAAAAGGTTAGACATGTTTTTTTATCCACCAGCAAGCAAAATTTGCCATTTTGAATGTACTTCATGGTGAACATTACACCGATCAACTCGGATTCATGTTAATTGACCCATAAAACAATTAATTAAAAAAATGGAAAACTGAGAAGAAATCATTTCACACAACTAGCATTAGCTAATGATGCTTAACAACTTACACTTTTGAAGTAAGTTGGTAATTAAATCCTAATATGATACTAGAACAGTGATGAATTCAATCTCTCTTAATGGCAAGGGAGATGAGAGATGATAAGCTTGACTTGTGTGATCACAGCTAGAAATTGGGTCATTTCTCAGAACTACACTTGTTAGGTATGTGGTTAATCGATGAATCGCAAAAAGAAACATGGTCTGAATTGATTGATCGCATATTCAAAGTTAGAAATCGTGATCACATATATACCAAGGAACATGCACAATGGTAAATAATAAAATTAAGGAAACAATCAAAACAATTCCACGAAGAAATCACATATCACCTGATTGGCAAACCCCCAGAAGAGGACGGAGATGACAACACTTCCCCACAGCTCTGCCATGACATAGAAGAGGCAGAAGCTCCAAATCCTCAAAATTGCAACGGGGCCGAGGAAGCTCGGACCGAGCGCCGCCAGGAGCCTGTCGGCGAGCGCCGTGGGATGGATGGCATCCCGTAGAGGATACAGCAAAAAGGCAAATGCCCCAAAAAAGGCTATGAAGGGAAAGATCACGGTGTAGAAGAGAGCCTCCTTCGACAGCACGTTCGACAGCTTAGTGTACAAGAGCATGAACCCGATGGCCAACGGCAGGTTCACCCAGGTCTTCAAGAAAGGTATGATCTCGGCGCTGCTCCCCTTGGCCGTCACCACGAGCACATCCTTGGTGTCCCTGAGAATGGTATAATTGAAAAGAATACAAAAGAACATAATCCCCAAAGGAACTATCTTCTTCAAGGTTGTGATTTCGACACCCAGCAACTTAGGCTTCTCCGCCTCGCCCTCCGCGAATCCAGCGCCTCCGGCGGGAACCGCCGCGCCGGCGCTAAAGTTCGGAGCTTTCCTCGGATTCCCATAAAGCGGAGAGGAAAGGAGCCGCCTTTGGGGGTCGAAGGCAGCTCTCAGCCCCAGAGGCGACGGGATTTTCTCCCCGGAGTCGAAGCCGTGTACAGCGTGGCTCGGCGACCGCGCGCGGAAGATCGGGGAGGCGAAACGGGCGGCGGCGAAGGGAAACCTCCGGCGGAGGGGTTGGTGGAAGGTGCGAGCTTGCGGTGCGGTAGGGAGGGAAAGAAGGCCCTGCGCTGAGATAACTCTCTCCATGATTCCAAGCGAGGCGCCGAGGGATATCTGAGTAGATGCGCAGTGCCGATAACGTGCGAGGAGAGAGCAGATTTGCAAGGGGTAAAGGAGATTTAAACAGAATCCAATTGAGATGGACCTACCTCGGAATTGTTACAAACACTAAATTTTTTCCCTTTTTATCGCTGGTTCTTCCCGAAATTGATCCGTGGACGCAGGGCATGCGCTTGTTCCTTTGAAGGCTTCCTCGTCGCGCCCTGCGTTTGATCCGATTTCAATGGGTAAAAAGAAACAGCTTTAGATTTTTTTTTCTTTTTACTCTGGACGAAATCTTCATCAAAAGATAAAGTAAAAAATATATATATATAATAAATTGAGGAATCTATTATTATTATTTAAAAATATAATATGTTAAATTAATAATAATTATCTCTTTAATTAATTATACACTAATCTTCTCCTATAGGAACGGGTAAGATATTTGAAAATGTTTAATTGAAAATCATATAAAGTTTATGATTCCGATTGACTAAGTCACTCTTTAGTAAAAGGGTGGACCTACACACAAGCATGTGAAGGTTTCAACCACTTTAAAACTTGTATGGATAAGAGAAAGCCATAAATTTGATGTCTTGTTATTGCCATTTTGATCCGATCGAGATAATAAATATTGAAAGCCTCTGCTTCAAAAGGATGTACATGTGACCTTCGTTTGTTGTTCGCCAAAGACAAGCTTAGCCTTTGAAAATGCTAGTAGCTCTAGTAACCAAGCCCTTAGCCCCTCTCCTTAGCACGTCGTTGGCTTTGATGACTCCAGCAAGAAAAAGATCAGTGGAAGAAAGATTGAGCTTTAAGAGGTTTAAGATAAACTATAAATAGATGCACCGATTAAAGAACAAGTCAAGGAATAATTCTATAAGATATACTTTGGAAATTCTATAAGATCAATGTGGCGATGGCTCAAACTGATTAGAAGGGAAGAGGGGATAGATGATGACTTTAAAAAAAAATCTCTCGCAACATATATAAACAATTTTATCATTAGTAATCATAAGATGTTATATAGTTAAGAGCTTTACTCCTACTCGACTGCGTATTGGTTCATCCAGTGCCGGCTTTAGGCATATGGCCTATGCCTAGGGTCCCAAATTTAGAGGGGCCCATTTTTTATATATTAATTATTTTATATATATTTATATTAAGAGAATAAAAAATTATTAAAATATCTTTATTGGATTTTGGAGAGATTTTGTATGATCATTAAATTTTATAAAGATTTAGTATGATTCTAATATATTTAATATTTTTTAATTTTTAAAACTCTAATTTACTAGTTTCTTTATATTCCTCTTCTTCCTTCCTTATATATTAACCTAACAACCTATTTTATTCAACTTTAAACATTTTACTTCCAAAATTAAAAACAACACTTGAAGTATTAAATCTTATAAAAAAATTAAATTCTTTTCCTAATGCATGGATAGCTTATAGAATATTACTGACCATACCTGTTAGTGTAGCTTCAGCGGAAAGAAGTTTTTCAAAATTAAAATTAATAAAGTCTTATTTACGTTCAACTATGTCTCAAGAAAGATTAAATAATTTAGCAATACTATCAATTGAAAAAAATTTATTATTAAAACTTGAATATGAAAATTTAATTAATAATTTTGCATCTAAAAAAGCAAGAAAATTTAATTTTATATAAAAAATTTATTTTTAAAATTAAAATTTTAATTTATTTTAAAAAAATTTTAAACCCACCATTGTCGGTCTCAAGTCCGAATAAAAAAGGGTGAGAGAAAATTTTTTAAAATAATAACATTCATTTTAAAAAAAATTTGCTTAGGGCCCTCCGTGGGCTTGAGCCGGCCCTGAGTCCTAATAGGGATGGTTAGTAGATGTCCTGGTGGGAAACCAAATAGTGAAAGTCCTAACGGAGCTAGATAGTGGAAGACCTAGTTGGAAACCAGATAATGAAAGTCCTTGCAAAACTAGGTAGGGGAAGACCAAGTTGGAAACTAGACAAACCTAGTTTAAAATTAAGTTAAGTCCAAGAGGGGCAATTGTGAGTTAAACATTTGGCAGTGGAAGTCTTGGTGGATCAGTTGAAAATTGAACACTTAAAAAAAAGACCTAGTAGGTCAGGTAGATTGACTACTATGTTTTGCTTATTATTTGTGTGTTTTGTCTTGTAGGAAGTTAAACTGGATGAAGATAAGGAACATCGGAGGCTATTTGGAAGCTAGACCAAGTTTGGTGGACCAAACTATTCCAGGCAACCAGAACAACTCTAGGTGACTAAAACAATGCTCTAAACGACTGAAGGAGCTCCACGATCAAAACAATGCTCTAAGCGACCAAAAGTGAAGATTTATCATGTGCGAGGTATGTAATCTATGGATGAGTTTTGACTGAGTTCCAAGTAACCGGAGAGTGTTCCAAGTGTACCCAAAAGTCAAGACTTAGTTCAAAGATGATAAAATTTGCAGTCGAGTTAGTGAATGTGCAATCGACCTGAAGGGCTTCCAATTGACTAGAAAAGTATCCATCAAGCTCTATAAGAGACGAGTCAAGGCAACATCTTCCAACATCACTTGCAAGCTATCTTCTCTTATTCTTGTGCTTAGAAAGTGCTCTAAATTCTATTCGTGTGATTAGGGTTGAGTATTCGGTTAAAACCGAACTGAATTAATTGAAAACCAAATAAACTGATTTTTTTGAACCAACCGAACCAACCAAATTTTTCAATAAAAATCAAACAAACTAAATCGATATTTTATCGGTTAATTCGGTTTTCGACCGAATTAACTAAATTAACTGATTTTTTTAAATATTATAAAAATTATAACATCCCAAATTCCCTTAATTCGAGTCCTTAAAGTGCTTAAAAATATTTAGAAATACCATAGAAATATTCTAAAGATTTTTAGAAATTTTTAGAGTATTTTTATGCAATTTTTGAAGGTCGTTTGGTATTTTTACAAAAAAGAATCAAAAATCACCACAAAAGAGGCTAAGTTGAGACTCGAACCCTAGACCTTTATGCAGATATAAGCCTTAAGCAGTTTGTGCTAGCCAAGAGCCCCACCAAGGGTATGCTTAAAAGAATAGGAAGTGAATTATTGTTATATGTGATAAACGACGAAAATACCCCTTAGTATAAATATGATAAGTTAAAAAGGTAATTAGTTTTCCACGACCTAAAATCCTCTCCCAGCCGTCACCGTCGCCTCCTTGGGCGAAAAACACCAAAGAGAAGCTAGGAACCCTATGTGGCCGGCCAAGGAAGGGATTTTCGGAGGGTCTCTTCGTGGATTCGCGTTCCCGACGACGAGGAGAACGAGTAGGCGCGAACGGGTCATACAGATCGCGAGTTTCTAAGAGTCTAGAGAGAAATCTTCGTCTGTAAGTCCAAGAACGCAAAGTAAGTACTGCTCACCTGCAGTAAGAGTAGTTTCGAAGTCGTTTTCATGCTTTTAGAATTTATTTGGCATGTTTCTTGTTTTTAAGATTTATTAGAAATCTCTATTCCAAGTTTAAGCATGAAATCTCAGTTTTTAAGCATAGAAATTATATTATATGATCAAAAGCATGTTTTATCATTATATGATCATATTATAAGAAAGTTACAAGGCCGAGGCCTTCCAAGAATCTCTAATCCAAGGATTTAGAGGTTTAG
>JBBMKF010470070.1:0-10613 GCA_037834155.1 Curcuma caesia | reverse complement strand
GTTCTGTTTTTCCAATGGATTTTGTCGTGAGGTGTTCATGGTTAGATGATTGCTAGGTTGGGGCTTTTGGATCTTGATACCTTTACCGAGGGTTTCCATTGGGCAGAAGAGTTTCTGTCAACACACTGTCTTAGGTAAGGATCAAGTGAGTTTTTCTGTATTAACTTAGAAGGTTGTGAACTTGGAAATGTTGTCTTAGATGCTTTATGCTACACTTACATTCACTAATAATAATAATAATATCTCAGTTATACAACGATGTAAGTATACTTAACATACTAAATAGGATCAACACATTAGTTGACATGATTAAAAATGAATAACATTCTTATTCTTAAAATGGTTGTGATCATGTTATGAATGATTTATTGTCGAATTACTGTATCTAACCGGTGTTGAATTACTGTATCTAATCGATTTCTCTTTATATTTGTTATTTTTGTTGTAACCATAAATTCTTTATCTAACCGGCTTCTATTTTTGTAACATTTGAAAATTGTTTAGTGTCAAATTCTTATGTTGTTTTTGACTAGCATAAGTTTGGATTTAAGTTCCAGTATCTAAAAATTCTTATGTTATTTTTATCATTGATAATTTTTTAGAGAATACATTATAGGAGGGCATAATCCCAGTATCGAAATGGAGAAGTATAAGTGATCCAAGGCTAATGTTGCCATGTTTGTCGATATCATTTATGAAAAAATGAAGCAAAATAAGTTACAAACATCTACCTTTATTAATACTGTTATGGTCGTATATGTGGAGTGCGGTTAGTCGAATCCAACGGAAGGCGTCGGGTGCGATGCCTGGTGACCAGAAGTATGGACCGAGCCGAGTCCCCCGAAACCGCCGAGCCAAGTCCCCCGAAACCTCCTTAAAATCCCGACGTGCAGACCGAATCGGGATGGATAAGCTTGAAACCCCGAAACGATTCTCAACTCGGTCTAGAACCCTCCTCAATATGGCTCCACTCTGCTAAGTCCACCGAATCGAGTCCTCTCACGCCTAGGCGGCGGGTTCGGCTTAACTGATGTCTTTGAAACGGAGCTACCCTTGCGCTGCCCGAATGGATCCAGTCGGATCGGGCTCTCTTAAGGGCGGGTGTCCCCTGGAACCGGACCGAGTCACTAGTCAAAAGATCCATCTAGTCGGTTCGGTTTCGCATTGACCCTAGCCAAATCGATTCCTAACGGCTCTCCGTGCCCCTGTTCTAATCTTGGAAAAGACCACTCTCCTATCGTACAGTTGTGAATGTTCTTTTGACACTTGCAGGTCATCATGGCAAATCTTCGATAGATAGCGGAACGTACCTCCTTAAATGCAAGTCAGCGATGGAACACCAACGCTGACTATATATTACTCTCTGCTCTGACACATTCATAACGGTGATGGGACTCTAGTCACATTCTTGATGTGACCTGACATCTTCAAATTATATAAAAGGTCAGTTTGTTGCTGAAGAGAGGTATGCAATCTCATATCCTCAACCACTGATTCTTACTTCCTTCTTCCTCTCCCATGAACTGACTTAAGCATTGGAGTGGTCGCGCCAGGACACTCCTGGGCCTTCCTTCTCACGATCTTAGTGTGTGCAGGTGCTCCTCCTAGCTCTTCGCTCCATACCCTGCTCTGTCCTTGGGAGTCTTGGTACTGAAGAAGACGGTCGAAACTTCCAAGAGCAAATTTCAACAGGAACATATTTTGGCGTCGTCTGTGGGAAAGTTATTAGTCCTGCCTTGAGATATGCCGACGGATGACCCCCCTCGACCTCAACTCTTCACTATGGCGCAAGAGGACTTCGACTGCGCGGTGGCTTTAGCAGTCCAAGCCATCTCCCAGAACCAACAAGAGGCCCCAGCTTAACCTTCTCAGGTTCCTGCTAGGTCTGCGGAGGTCCCTACGATACCTCCACGACGACTGTTCACGCCGGCAGAAGCACCGCGCGCTCCCTCTATCAGACCACCGCCGAAAGTGGATTACTACGACACTTCCATGGAGTCTGCCGTTGACCAAATCCCCGTCCGAGACCCGGCTTGAGGGAAAGGGCCGGAGATAGGAGAGGGGAGTGGAACAAATGGCTCCCCCTTTACACGTCGCATCCTAGATGAAGAGTTGCCCAGGCATTTTCGGACTCCCAATTCCTCGATTACACCCGGTCGACGGATCCGGAAGACCACCCCGGGCGATTCAAGAATGTGGCGATGCTCCACCAATATACAGACGCTATCAAGTGCTGAGTTTTCCTAACAACATTGGCCGGATCCGCCCTTAGATGGTTCAGCCAACTACCACCATCTTTCATCAGCTCCTTTGCTGACTTTAAAGAGTCCTTCCTGCGGCACTTCGCCACCAGCCGCACATACCGCAAGACCACAATGGACCTATTCGCCATCAAGCAGAGGTCTCGAGAATCGTTGAAAGAGTTTGTACACCGCTTCAATCAGGTGGCGCAAGAAGTGTCGACAGCCACGTCAGAGGTTCTAGTGAGCGCCTTCTCTCAAGGCTTGATAGATGGAAACTTCTTCCGATCTCTGATCAAGAAACCTCTCGCAAACTTTGACGCGCTCCAGAGCTGAGCCGTCAAATATATTCACGTGGAAGAAGCTCAGTCGGTGCGGCGCAAGGAAGATCTTAGCTAGCAGGGGGGATCCAGTCGAAATCCCTCGGCCATCGCTCGAAGCGACAAAAGGCTGCCACCCCAACCACTTCGAAGGCCAGAGACGGACCCCCACGTAGCTCCCAAGTCTCACCATCGCTCCATCCACGCTGTGACCAGCCGGTCGGACCAGGCCGCCAGAGGTTGCCGATGGTTGCCCCGTTTCTGTGCCTACCACCAGTCCCAAAGCCATGCCACCGAAGAGTGCCACCAATATGCCCGAGAGCTGTAGCGGGCCGCTGAACAGCGCAATCAAGGGCCTCCCGCGCCCCGACGCCGAAGGTCGCCGGCTCGGTAGACCACTCGGGAAGATAGGCCCCCTTCTGCACGGCCTCCCCGAACTCGAGACCGCTCTCCCAGGCGGTCAGTTCCACCCCCATAGCAAGAAACTCCCCGAGATCCTCAAGCTCCTCGTCGCAACAATGCCACCGAGGACAATCGTAGCAATACTCCGCGAGGGAGCATCCATATGATCATTGGATGGGCCACGGATGGAGACTCACATCGAGCTCGAAAGGCCCATTCCCGTCAGCTCGAGGTGTACGGAGTCAGCGGCAGCCGACAAATAGAGGGCCCAATTATCGAGTTCGGACCACAAGACTTAGAAGGGGTTGAGACGCCGCATGACGATGCCTTGGTGATTCGAGCAACTATAGTCAACTACAACATTGCCCGAATTTTCATGGACACCGGTAGTTCGGTCAACATAATTTTCAAGGCGGCCTTCGATCAAATGCAAATAGATGAGGCTGACCTCCAACCCATGGCCACCTCATTGTTTGGCTTCGCCGGCAACGAGGTTCAACCACGGGGATAAATCACACTAGCGATCTCCTTGGGTAAGGAACTGCAGAGGAGGACTCGGCGCGTACCCTTCGTCATCGTCGACGCTCCTTCGACGTATAACGTCATTCTGGGAAGACCTACCTTGAGCGCATTCTCGGTCGTTGTCTCTACCTATCATCAAAAGATGAAGTTCCCGGTTCGAGACCAAGTCGGGGAAGCTAAAGGGGATCAGCTGGTGTCCCGAAGGTGCTACGTCGACATGGTGCAAACCGAAGCTAAAAAGAACCGGAGGACGCAGGGAGCGAAAATCCACCCAGTCTAAGAGGCCTCAACTCCGGCTAACTTCGAAGGCAAAGAACCTCTGCAGGTATGCCTGGACCGACCTGAAACGGTGGTGCAGGTTGCCGCCGATCTACCACCGGAGCTGAAGGAAGAGCTTAGTACCTGTCTCCTCCGGAATCAAGACGTGTTCACCTGGACGCCTGAAGACATCACTGAAGTATCCCCTTCGATAGCTGTTCATCGCCTCAACACCCTGCGGGATGCCCGACCCGTCAAGCAGAAAAGAAGGCATTTCGGCCCGGAGCAAAACAAGATTATCCGCGAGGAAGTGCAGAAGCTGTTGAAGGCGGGACACATCTGGGAGATTCACTTCCCTACCTGGTTGTCCAACGTGGTTCTTGTGTCGAAGTCAGGCAATAAATGGCGGGTCTGCGTGGACTTTCGAGACCTCAACAGGGTCTGCCCAAAGGATTGCTACCCTTTGTTGAGGATTGACCAGCTGGTTGACTCCACCGTCGGGTGCGAGTATATATGTATGCTTGATGTCTGTCAAGGCTATCATCAAATTCCCCTCGATGTAACAGATCAGGACAAGGTTAGCTTTATAACAACCGATGGCACCTTTTGCTGCACCATCATGCCATTTGGTTTTAAGAATGCAGAAGTCACCTATCAACGTCTGATGGATCATGTGTTCCGACCCCAGCAAGGACGGAATATAGAAGTACATGTTGATGACATCCTCATAAAAATAACTAACGGAGGGACTCTTATAGCAGACATCGAAGAGACTTGTTGCACTTTACGCTGATACGACCTCAAATTAAACCCGGCCAAGTGCCTGTTCGGAGTCCGAGTCGGGCGATTCCTGGGTTACATAGTGACCGAGAAGGGAATTGAAGCCAACCCAAATAAAATACAAGCCCTGGTCCAGATGACTCCACCGCGCAATCTTTGAGAGGTGCAGTGTCTGATGGGACGCATCAACTCATTGTCCCACTTCATCTTCCGGTCTGCTGAGCGCAACCTACCTTTCTTCAAAGTGTTGAAGAAAGCTCAGTGTTTTGAATGGAACGCCGAATGTGACCGAGCATTCGAGGAGCTCAAGGCTTACCTGGCTCAACTACCTCGACTGGCCAAACCCCTAGCAGGCAAGCCACTATGCATGTACCTTTCGGCTACGGACTCTGCCGCCAGCTCAATCCTGGTCCGGAGTGAAGGGAAACAACAGTAGTCTATATATTTCTTAAGTCGATTGTTGAAGGATGCAAAGACTCGGTACACTGCTCTAGAGAAGCTAGACTGGATGTTGGTCTCATCAGCGCGGCGTCTCCGGCCGTATTTCCTATCTCATCCAGTCACTGTGCTAACCAACATCAATCTAGGGCGAGTGCTCACACAACCCGAAGCTTCCGAGCGACTCGTCAAATGGACAGTCGAGCTCAGCGAGTACGACATTCAGTACCAACCTCGCACGGCCATCAAGGCTCGAGCTTTGGCCGACTTCCTCACCGAAGCACATGGGGACGAATCAGATGAGGCATGGAAGGTGTACGTAGACGGGTCTTCCAACAAGCAATGGAGCGGAGTGGGCGTGCTCTTGGTCTCCCCGACAGGAGAGGAGATCAAGCTGTCCATGCGGCTAAGTTTCAAGGCATCCAATAACGAGGCAGAATATGAGGCGGCGCTCGCTGGCCTCCAAGCTGCCAAGCGAGTGGGAGCGACCCGAGTACAGCTCTACTCCGACTCCCAGTTGGTGTCTCAGCAAGTTGAAAGAAATTACGAAGTAAAGAGTGACCGACTACGACGGTACACTGAAGCTTTCGCAAAGATAAAAGTTGAATTCAAGAAGGTCCTGTTGCAGAAGATTCCTCAAGCCGAAAATGTCAAAGCTGACGAATTGGCTCGAATGGCTAGCTCTATGACCGAATGGGTCGAAGAAGGTCTGGTCACCCAAGTGGCTCTGGTGGCACAGATAAATCAAGCTCCTTCTCCGGTTGTAGTTGATGATTGGAGGACTCCCCTATTTACCTTCCTCCGGACGGGAGAACTGACGGCCAATCCGGATCAAGCCCGTCTCCTCAGAAGGAGAGCTTCCCGATTCACCATAATTGGGGATCAGTTATATCGGCAATCCTTCTCACGACCCTTACTCAAGTGCCTTGGACCAGAAGACGCGGACTATGTGATTCGAGAAGCTCACCAAGACTGTTGCGGCAACCACCCCGGGGGTCGATCGCTAGCCCGGAAGGTCTTGCTAGCCGGATATTTCTGGCCGACTCTCCAGGCAGATGCGGCCAAACTCGTTGCGACCTGCGTGCACTGCCAGAAGTATCAGCCTTTTAGCAAACATCCTACAGAACACTTGAAAGCAGCAACCATTACCTGCCCGTTTGAGCAATGGGGGATGGATATAGTTGAACCATTCCCCATGGGCCCGCAACAAAAGAAGTTTCTGTTAATAGCCATCGACTACTTTTCCAAGTGGGTGGAAGCCGAGGCCCTAGCACGGATCACAAAGGACGCGGTAATGAAGTTCTTATGGAAAAACATTGTATGCCGATACGACATACCTCACCGGCTTCTCTCCGATAACGAGAGACAATTTCAAGGGAAGAAATTACAAGAGTGGTGCCAAGGACTCGGCATACAGCAAGCTTTTACCTCGGTAGCCTACCCCCAGGCCAACGGACAAGCTGAAGTCATCAATCGGGAGATACTTCATGGGTTAAAAACTAAGTTGGACCACGAAGGAGGTAGCTGAGTGGAGGAACATCCCTGCGTGCTCTGGGCTTACCGCACCACTCCAAGAGAGAGCACCGGCTTGACCCCCTTCCATTTGGTATACGACGGAGAAGCTGTCGTTCCCTTGGAAGTGGGAGTGGAGTCAGATCGGCGACGACTTTATGACGAAGATAATGGCGGTTGAAGACTCATGGAACTGGACTTTGTCTCCGAAGCTCGAGACGTTGCCGCTACCCGACTAACAGCTTATCGGCAACGCATGTGTCGTACCTACAACAGACGAGTCATCCCATGGTCCTTTCAAGTGGGCGACTTCGTTTGGAAGAAGGTCAAACCAGTTGGAGAAGTCAACAAGCTCGAGCCACCTTGGGAAGGCCCCTACCGCATTGTCAAGAAGACCCATTCGGGCGCTTACTACTTATCCGATCCCTCCGGCAAGGACCTGACCCGGCCGTGGAATGCCACACATCTTAGGCCCTACCGGACATAGTGGAGAATACTCTCCAAACTCCTTGTATTCTTCTTGTAAATGTTCCTAATAATAGAATCGTCGCATGTACAGGACGTTGTGCTTACTCTCCTCCTATCGCATGTCTTGGGCACTCCTTACGTTCAATCTCTCCCGGTTCGGACATAACCGGGATCGAGCTCATCTGCTCCATCAGCAACTGCCCTTTTCAGGATTCAACCTCTCCCGGTTCTGACATAATCGGGATCGAGCTCAATTCAGATCTCGGACCTGCTCCATCAGCAACTACCCTTTTCAGGATTCAACCTCTCCCGGTTCGAACATAACCGGGATCGAGCTCAATTCAGGTCTCGGACCTGCTCCATCAGCAATATTCCTTTTCAGGGTTCAACCTCTCCCGGTTCGGACATAACCGGGATCGAACTCAATTCAGGTCTCGGACCTACCCCATCAGCAACTGTCCTTTTCAAGGTTCAACCTCTCCCGGTTCGGACATAACCGGGATCGAGCTCAATTCAGGACTCAGACCTGCTCCATTAGCAACTGTCCTTTTCAGAATTCAACCTCTCCCGGTTCGGACATAACCGGGATCGAGCTAAATTCAAGTCTCGAATCTGCTCCATCAACAACTGTCCTTTTCAGGGTTCAACCTCTCCCGGTTCGGACATAACCGGGATCGAGCTCAATTCAGATTTCGGACCTGCTCGAGCGGGACCAACCTCCCTCGCCTCCAAATTCACCGATGTCGAGTTCGCTCTACAGGCCTTTACCCTCCTCCGAGAACTACCACCCAGGAGGCGGCACGACCCTAATCAACTCCAAGCCTCAGCCTGTTAGTACAACAAAGCATTTGAAGCCACTTTCCAGACCGCATCAGTAGGGCGCTAGGTATTTCCCACCGCCCCACTCACGGGCCCACTAATATGGTTGGGCGGCTAAGACACTACGAGGAATTCCACGCATAGCTCAATCAAATTCGCGGGGGACAAAGAAAAGACAGAGAGAGGCGAGACGGATTATCATTGATTTAAAAAAAGACAGATTACATTTTTATCCGAGCCAATTACATCATTTGCCTAACCTCTCCGCCTCAGGTAATTCTGCCCATACTTTATTCAGGTCTAAGAAATCCATGGATGAACCAGGGGGAATCACGCCCGACTGACACACTTGCTTCAAAGCCCCTTCAAAACCACGCTGCATCATCTTTGCGGAGATATTCTTGTACTCCTCGAGATAACCCTTGAACCCCCGCCATTTACCTTTGGTGATCTTAGCCCGCTCGGCCGCCACGCACCTGACGACTTACCATATATATCCGTCGCCCTAGTCAAGCAGAGCCGTCTGATCGGGCGGCGGATAGAGGGCGGGAACACATAACAATCGTCCGATGAGCCCAGTTCCCTAAACCAATCTTCTACGCCATAATGACGATTCACCTGTCTCGTCGGACACCATGCCGGCACACCCTCATTAATGACACATTGGAAAAGAATCCACCACGTCATCGATGGATCAGACCGTTACAGGCTTGGCGAGCCACGTAGATCTCTCCTCACGCGCCCCTAGAGGGTGTGGACCCTTCATAACGATTCAATAATACTAGGGCATGAGTCCACAGCCACACTGGTCTAGTCAATCAAACTCTCTTCTCCTTCGATTAGACTAGAAGGGAAGCTTGTGTTATGGTCGTAAAGGTTGAGCGCAGTTAGTCGAATCCAACGGAAGGTGTCGGGTGCGATGCCTTGTGACCAGAGGCATGGACCGAGCCGAGTCCCCCGAAATCGCCTCCTTAAAATCCCGACGTGTATATCGAATCGGAGTGGACAAGCTTGAAACCCCGAAATGATTCTCAAATCGGTTCCGAACCCTCCGCAATATGGCTCCACTCTGCTAAGTCCACTGAATCGAGGTCCCTCACGTTTAGGCAGCGGGTTCTGCTTAGCTGAGGTCTTCGAAACGGAGCTACTCTCGCCCTGCCCGAATGGATCCAGTCGGCCTGGACACCCTTTAGGGGAGCTACTCCCCTAGCGTTCGAAGGGGCCCAGGCAGGTCGGGCTCTCTTAAGGGCAGGTGTCCCCTAGAACCGGATCGAGTCGCCAGTCAAAAGATCCCTCTAATCGGTTCGATCTCGCATTGGTCCGAGCCGAATCGATCCTTAACGGCTCACCATGTCCCTATTCTAGTCTCGGAAAAGGTCACTCCCCTATCGTACAGTTGTGAATGTTCTTCTGACACTTCTGCATGTCATCATGGCAAATCTTCAATAGATAGTGGAACATACCTTCTTAAATGCAAGTCAGCGATGGGACGTCATCGCTGACTATATACCACCCTCTGACACATTCATAACGGCGATGGGATTTTAGTCACATTCTTGATGTGACTTGATGTTTGCAAATTATATAAAAGGTCAATTTGTTATTGAAGAGAGGTATGCAATCTCATATCCTCAGACACTGATCCTTACTTTCTTCTTCCTCTCTTACGAACTGACTTAAGCATCGGAGTGGTCGCGCCAGGACACTCCTGGCCTTCCTTCTCACGATCTTAGTATTGCAGGTGATTCCCCAGAGCTCATCGCCTCATCTCCTGCCCAGTCCTCTAGCACATTGGTGTTGAAGAAGACGGTCGAAACTTCCGGGAGCAGATCTCAACAGGAATAATAACAAATGCTCTATTTATCATGGAACTTACTAAATATTTATATTAATCAAGTTCTAGTCTAATAGAGGAGGATCTAGGAGAACGATCAATTCATGACCCTCTAGCATGAGCGTATTGCATTCAATGCCCTAACAAGGTGAAATTGAGATCAACCAACATAGTCAGATCGTGTCCCCTGGCATGATCATGTTGCATTCGGCTTCTTAACGAGGCCAAACAAGTCGTTCCAACTGAGAACATGACTTAATCGTGTTCCCTAGCACAATTGTACCCTAGGACATGATCAGGTTGTGATAGCCGACATGGTGTAACACCACCGCAGTTCAAGCGGATTGAGTCATCAAATGACTTATTTTTGTTATTTTAGGGTTAATTTAGTTTTCTTTACATCCTTAGGGGTTTTAAACTATTTAAATAATTATTTAATTGAAATTAGAGTTATTTTTTGGATGAATAATATTTTCAATTGTGCTATTTATTTTTTTTCTATTTTTTGGTATTCTTCCAAATCAATAACTTTTAGAAGATTATTTTGGATATTCGTATTCGAACCAACGGAATCAATACCGCCCCGCAGGATAATCTCTATTATGTCCAGCGTTAGTTGGTATTAAAGCCTTTAGATCACATGGATGATCATCGTGATCGTGGTCGTGATAGACATGTTTCGACTGAAGAAGTCTCGCACCGTGATTATAACACCTAAGACGAGATGCTTGAAAATCTACAGAGACAAGTCGCAAAATTAACTCACCATTTGATGGTGCGAGATCTTGAAGGTTGTATGTTCTTTTATCTTGATTCTAATTCCACTTTTGAAAGCCCCTATCACACTTGCGAAAGTCGTGGTCGAAAGAAACAATATGGAGATATCAGATTTTTAATTGATTTTTCTGAGTTTTCTGATACGTTATAGACTGAGGAATTCATTGATCGACTTAATGAAATGGAGAAGATATTTTATTATGAGGAAGTGCTCGATCGTGTGAAAGTCAAACTGGTCATCAT
>JBBMKF010470041.1:0-10615 GCA_037834155.1 Curcuma caesia | reverse complement strand
ATTCAACACGGAATTGAAATAATAGTTCGTAAACTCGTAAACTCGCCGAGTTGACTCGCGATTTTGACAACCTTGCTCTCACAAATAGCCATGGGCCCGACCTATGGAATCGCTAGGGTAAGAATAAAATTATTTTTGAAAGATAATGAAATGATAGGATCTACAATTCATCCCTTCAAAATATTAGATTTATATATTATTAATTTATTATCAAGAATTTATAATTATTTCTTTCATTGTTATTAAATTTTATATTGACAAGACATACGTAGCTTTATGAGATCACGTAGCCTATGAAAGTACACAATAGAATTAATTAAGTAATCAAATTAATACAAACTTTGGACGTATCTCTTAGTCGGAGTCACAGACTATTATTACATCGATCGTCATCGTCCAATCAGTAGCATCAACACATAACAAATTTAATATTAAAAAAACCAAGTTGAATTTTATATGCACACACATCATTTTGGGACGCAAATATACATCCTGATTTCATTAATCAGTAGCTAGCTAGCAGTACAATGACATATAATATTGCTCCATTATACTAAAAGCAGGGTCCAAGGAATTCCTTGTTTTTTCTCCCTTTTGTCAGAAAGCTTCAAGACATTTTCGAACTGTTCATCAAGTTACAGCCTTACTTTTCTAGAAGTGATATATCTGACTGCTACTGAATTTGTCTCGGCAAAATTTCAATAGATGATTGATCGATCATGTTATTGCATGTTTAGAGTGCCATTTCCATGACATCGAACCATTAATCAAGCAAGGTTACGTTGCTGGCTGCATGCCCTGCAGAGTTACTTAGCTTCCTACTACGTACGTACGTACCTCGAGTACTGCTCCTGTACATGGTTAATTAGCTAGCTCTCACTACAACGACGAGGAGGAGGATCGCAGTGGCTTTCGAAAGATTCTCTGTCCAGGAGCGAGAATGGCCAACGGATCATATGTGCGTTTTCTATGGCCGAACGTCTTCCATCTGTCACCGTAGTGCCCGTTCCACTCTTCCTGTGAGGCATAGTATGGCAAGTACTGTTTCATTTTGATTCCTGCCTTGTTGCAGAAGTCTACGATCTCAGTATTCTGTTTCAGTGCTCGCTCTAAGCTGTCATGCGATGGCGCTGAAGACAGCAACGCCACCAGGTAGAAGATCTCCTCGTCTGGTATCACTGCTGACGTTCTGTTATCCCATCTGCATGCACCCGGCCGGCCGGCCACCATTAAAGTTAAAGTAAATGGCGATATATCGACTTAATTAGGTACGTAGTGTAGCTGCTTACTTGGATCGATTAAGTGGATACAGGAGAATGGGGCCATTGTTGCTGTCTGTGAGAATTTTGCCAAAGACTTCCTCTGCAAACTCTTTGATTCTGGTTCGTGGAATGAAGAGGTTGAGCCATGGATGTGGGATCTCCCACAGACCTTTGGACCTCAGCTTCACTTCCGACGCATGGACTCTATCCAAGAACTCCAAATAGGAGACCTCCGATTGGAAAAGCGTGGACGGTATGTATCTCAGCTTCGACAAAAGATGTTCGACTTCCTGTAATTGATTAATGATTAATTATTCTTCATTAAAGCATGCAAGCTGAAGATTGCAATTGATTGTGTGTGCATGTATACCTGGTTCATGCTCTCAGCTTCATGTCGGTTGAAGTTTTTAGTCATCTCGAGGCAGAATAAGATCTTGCCATCGGAATCGAATTGGCTTGCTCGGGCAGGATCCTGTGGGTCGAATGATGATCTCCAGTTGTTGAGAAGTCCTGTTCTATTGATGATGACGAAGCCTTCGATGTAGTCGAAGGTCTCCTTTGCCGATATCAGCATTTCCTGGTCCTCGGTGAAGCTAGCGAAGTCAGAGTACAATACTCTAATCCATCTCACCTGCAACGACGACATGCATGCGCTTAATTACATGCTGATCAGTATGATCTCCAGTAATTACATGCTCATTCGGATTTGCTTACCATCTCTGGAGCTGGTTCCAGTGCAATCTGAGCTCTGGTAATGATTCCGAACTGGCCCAGACCTCCGAGAGCAGCGTGGAAGAGATCAGCATTCTCTTCCTCGGAGCAATTCATCACCTCTCCTTTGCCTGCGTCCGACGTACATATCGTTCGGATTGATTCATATGTATCTCGATATATATACGTAATTTGAATGTAAAATTCGATGACAATCAGAACCAACCTGTGACGATCTCGAGTTGGTTGACATTGCTGATCTGGGGACCGTGCCGGAAAGCTTGGCCACTGATTCCGGCGTTGGATAGCGTTCCTCCAACAGTGAGGCGGAGGTAGTCGGTCCACGACTTGGGCGCTAGCCCGTGCTTCAAACACTCTTCCAGCACATTAATCCACAGCTCTCCTCCGGAGGCGTCCGCGTAAGGCTGCTCTCCGTGATGCGACACCCGCGTCCCGCCGCCGAGCGACTCCATTCGCACCACGATCCCACCGTCGGCCTGCGCCTGACCTCGAAGAGAATGCCCATGCCCGCGGGCCGCCACCGTCAGCTTCGAGCTCGGCCCCAGCCGGAACACGTGCCGCACAGTCGAAGCGACGTCGGAGACGGAAGCCGGGCGCACCACCGCCGCCGGCAATACCCGGTCTCTGTTCCCGAAGTCCTTGGCGGCTTGGGGCCCGTCGTCGAAGCTCAATTTACCTTCGAGGCGGAGGGCCTCGAGCGGCGAGGGTAAGACGACAGGGTCGGAGACGTGCATGGTAACGCTGCCAAGGACGACGACGACAAAGAGCTGAATGAAACAGCTTTGCATGGCCATTAATTACCAAATATGATATCAGGAAATCAGAGTCTGAAAGGAAAGAGAAAAAAGGAGTATCAGTGAGAGAGGTAGTAGAGCAGAGAATATGGCAATGAAGGCGAAGCGAGGGAGATATAAATAAAGGCAGAGTAGTCGAGTGTTGGTGGATTGGTCTACGTACCATTGTTCGATTCACTGTCTGCTGGGAATCGTAAGAAGACTGACTACCAATTGGATTCCATTGTGTTAAAGATTTCCCCTCGTATCAAACTTAGATTTTATTCCTGGTCGCGGTGCAGTGGTCGTTTTTGGTCGTCTCTGTTGTTCGGAAGTGGTGTGTGCGCGTTGCGGTGAAGTGATAGCATGATGGCGATGGATATACAAAGACAAGCAGAGCTCACAGATAGACTATTTCAAAGCGTCGTCCCCCCCGTTCAATTCCACATCCGCAGTCAGTCAGTCAGTCAGACTCTCCTTGCCGTTCATCGACACGCATTCCAGCTCGCCAATCATAAGATTTCAAACGCTCGATCCCTGCTGACTAGGCCCTGGCCTCGTTGTCGGCCTCGGCCTTGTCGGCGGCCCCGGTCGGATGAATCTGTAAATCGTGGCGGCACGAACGAGCGGAGGATGGGCCTGGGCTCGCTCGTAGCATCCTCAACAATCTACCGTACTGAAACTTTAATTTGGATTCATTCTCAACAATCCTTCCTCCGGCAAAACACAACAGAAAACTGAGCTGAGCTGAGGAGCTGAGAGGAGGAGGAGGAGGCTATAAAGTGGCCCTAGCTATGGCGAAAGCCTGAAATAGTAGGATATCTAAACATCTGTGAAAGTAAAACGATCCATTTTTTACTAGCTTTTTTGCCAAACTTAAGCATACTGTTCTTCTTCTCGTAAAGGAAGGTCCAAATTAGGTAGGATTCTTACTGATCACGGGGGGCCACGAGCCACTCACGTAGTTGATCAGTCTGCAGGCGATCTAGCAAACTGTGGCCTTGGCAAAGCGGTGTGTTGTTTAGCAGGCTCATGCCGTTGTAGGCTTCCCTGGCGACAAAGAAGAGAAAGGGAGGGGCATTTGGCCGTGATTTGTCTCTTTACGATTAACAAATATTCTCGCACCAGCAGCAACGGAGGGGCGGAGCCGAGTGCAGAGAAAAGTTGCAACAGCGGGAGAGGACCCCACTCGATGTGGGCCATGGTTTAATGGAAAAAAGGGTATGAGTGGGGAAATGCGTGCTCATATTGGTCGGCCATCAGAAGCGTGAAGTGGTCAAATGTGGGCTGTCAGTGGGTTTGGTGAATGGGAACGGTCGTGGCTCGAGCTTTGACCCGGCCTGGACCGAGGACTACCATCTGCCCGAATATGGGTGGTCCTCTCCTCTCCCTATCTATCTCTCAATTATGATTCACATGAATCTCTTTAAATAATATAATTTAAATTTCATCTAAAATTTATTATATATAAAAATTTTAAATTTACATGTAGATGAAATTGTTTTATAAAATTAAATTTTTAAAATTAATCAATTAAATATCTAAATTAATAATAATAATAATATTAGACAATTTCGATTTTGGTCGTTCTTGATTCTTTTTAAATGGAAAAAAGGTTCCTTCTAGATTTATTGAACGCAGTACTTATGAGTTATCATTTTAAATATGTATACGAGTGTAAGAA
This sequence comes from Curcuma caesia, assembly GCA_037834155.1. Lineage (NCBI taxonomy): Eukaryota > Viridiplantae > Streptophyta > Magnoliopsida > Zingiberales > Zingiberaceae > Curcuma > Curcuma caesia. The sequence continues at coordinate 6,164 of JBBMKF010470041.1, read as the reverse complement.
ATTAAGTGGATGGATGAATTGGACTAGTCGATCTCAGTGACGAATTTATTGGGTCAATTGAGTTGGGTAGGTGGGTTGATTGGACTTATGCGGTTGGGAGAAAGGATTGATTATACAACTTTAGTTATTAAAATAATAATAAGATAGATTTTTATGTAAAAAGGGGGAATCCGTCACCCCAGCGGCCCCATACGGTCGGCCTCACAACCATGTGTGAGGAAGTAAATCGAAAAACTACAGTTGACCACGACGGATGATCGATGGTATTGTTTCGACTTCGTCGAGGATAGATTCTAAATTCATGGATAGATCAATTCGGATTCATTTTGTTTTGTTAGATCATTGATTCAATATTAGGTTTATATATGAAATGGAGGGTATCCAAGTCATTTCTTGACGGTTTGATCTGATTTCCGAACACTTTACATCCTTGAGCACTCCATCGATCAGACTTGATTCCCAAATACTTTACATCCCTGAGTACTTCGTCGGTTAGTCTTGATTTTTGAGTACCAACTAGCATCATTTAAAGGACAACCTTAGTACCAAAAGTTGATATCCCTGAGCACCAGCGAGCGACTTCAAAAAGAGCATCCCCGAGCACCAACTAGTAGAAGTTCTTGAGCACTATGGTCATCTCCATATTTATATGCTCAAGTGATAAAGCAGATCGATATGCTCGAACACTAGCCCTTACTTGGGGATATGTTAACCGCGGCCGAATCTGATTCCCTGATAGCACAACATGCTAATGGTTGATGAACATGTTACCATCTTACAAGGAAATATCTATAACGGCGGTGGGATCTGATCCCTTAATCACGCGGCAGACTTATAGTTAACGGACACATGACCTATTATAAGGAAATGCTTGTAACGATGGTCGAATTTGGTCCTCTAATCAACCTCTACTATGATAACAATGAAACACATGACATCCTACGTGGAGTTTCTATTTTTGCCAACTATATAAGCATAAGAGAAGGAGAAAAAGAGATGATTTTCTTGTGAGCAAAACAACTATTTTCACTAAGCTTTTCTATAGTTCTTCTTCGTCTTCTTTGAATCTTGCATCTCTGTGGGATCTCTGTTTTCTTCCCTGTGATACTGACTTGAGCGTCGGAGTGGCCGTGCCGGTAGAGACGACCAACTCTAATGTTCTCTACAATCTCAAGCGATCGAACTTTGGGACTTATAGAAGGTGGACGTAGCTTTTTGGAAAGGAGGAGCCCGAGCAAGTGAAAATGACACTATTAAATTGTTGTTGTTTGTGGAAAATTCCTACAAAAAGTCACGATGGTTCGAACTAGAAGAACTACGATAGAATTTGAACCACAGTCGGAAAGTTCGACTGAGTCATCTTTTACCTAACGTCATGGAGGGCATTGAAGATCCAATCACTCAGGAAAATCTTTCTCATCTTGTGGCTACCATCGTCAAATAAACATTACAACAAGAGAGAACTCCTTGGGCTCTAGATGTAAAGGAAGCGACCCCTACTGGAGAACCATCTGTCGTTGCAATAGCACATATGGTGTAAAGTTCTAGGGGGATTCTTCTACGTATCACCTTGAAAAATGACCAATCAACGACGCTCTGATCTTACCGATACCAACGATCTATCACCCTGACAATCTCTCACTTAGCGATGAATCTGTCAAACCTTTGTTCCCAAAAGGGTGGCTGCTCGACAAATACCTTTCTCTAAGGGTATCTTGAATGAAGAATTACTCAGGCATTTTTGATCATCACATATTCTTGAGTATAATGGTTCTTTTGATCCTGATGACCACTTATGTTGATTTGAGAATGTTGTTTTACATCCTGGCGAAGCCAGGCAACACCCTCCTGCGTTGTGACCAACTGTAATTTCTCGATTTACCTCCTCACAGATGGTCATGGGGTCAACCGTGTGGGGCCGCTAAGGTGGCTGATTCCACCTTTTGCAGAAGAAGAGAATGTTGCTTTACTACATCAATATACCGAGGGAATCAAACATCGTGTTTTTCTCACAACTCTAATTGGGCTGTCTCAATAGTGGTTTAACACATTGTGACCTGAAATTGTCCATTCTTTTTGATGACTTCGTGACATTATTCTTATGACATTTTTCTAGTTCCAAGAGATATGCACCCACTCCGCTTAACTTATTCAATCTTAAGCAAAAGTCTCAAGAAACCTTGCGCTAATACATTCAATGGTTTCCTTATGTGTGGGAGATTCCCTCAGCTGTACCCGAAATTTTGACGAGTGCTTTTACCCAAGGGTTTAGAGAAGGAGATTTTTTTTGCTCTCTGTCAAAGAAGTCACCAACAGATTATGATACACTCTTTGAATAGGCTGAAAAATATATCAATATGGAGAAAACTCAACTAGCTTGACAAGAACAAAGAGGGCTAGTCGAGGCTCCAACATGCCAACTTGAACCACGTACTATTTTCTAAGGAGAGGATTATACAGATCTGTGAGGAGAATCAACTCCTAAGGCGACTTGTTGGTTCTGAACAAGGGCCTCAATGGCGACCTGCCCTACTTTTTATGATTTTCACCAGGAATATAGACAAACAACCCATAATTGTCAAGGATTAGAACGAGAGTTGGAGCGGGTTATCGAGACCTACTCTCGCATGAGAAATATATTGACCAACTCGGCTTCTTATCAGAATAGGCAATCTCCTCGTTACTCTCCAAGACATAATTGCCCAAATCCTCCACGTCCTCGTCTATTCAAGGAATGATTAATATGATCTTCAGAGGAGCTACTATGGTGATTCCAATCAATCTCGAAAAGGTACAGTCAAGAGGCACACATGACTATTCAGGTGCTCGAGGTGGAGGTCGAGCCCATCTTGGGGTTTGGTCTTAGCAACCCAGAAGGCAACACCATCCAATGATGCCTTGGTAATAAGCACAGTTGTATCTAATTATGATGTTGCTAGAGTATTTGTTGATACAGGCAACTCGGTCAACATTCTCTATTGGTTAGTGTTAGAACAAATGGAGATCAAGGTGGATGATCTCCAATCTATCGTCACTTCCTTATTTGATTTTTCTAAACATGAGGTGCGACCACTTGGACAGATTAAACTGTCTCTCTTTTTGCGAGAAGAGCCATGAAGAAAAACTACTTTAGCTACCTTCACTGTGGTAGATGCACCATCCTCTTACAATATTATTTTGGACCGATCAGTTATTAGTTCCCTCCAAGTCGTCACTTCCCCGTATCACCAAAAGATCATGTTTCCTGTCGGCATTTTTGAGGTCAGATAAGTCCAGAGGGATTAACAAGTATCTTAGAAATGTTATGTTAAAACCATTTGGGTGGAACAAAGAATGAGCAACCAAGGAGCGGGGTTAGATGGGCAAAATCAACCAATGGAAGGAATATATGCCATTAAGGAGGGAGAATCGTCACTGATATCTGAGTAAGAAGTTGAGGCAATCAAGATAATTTTTACCCATTTAGATATGATTACTAATATTTCTAAAGATTTTCTGACCAAGCTGAAGACCTCAGTTGTTGTTTGTCTTACTAAAACACAAATGTCTTCGCTTGGACACCAAAAGATTTGGTTAGGGTTGACCAGGAGGTGATGGAGCACCGACTATAAATCATGTCCAATGTCTGCCTAGTCAAACAGAAGCGACTACACTTTGGTCTAGAAAATAATAAAGTTATCAGGAAGAGGTACACAAACTCTTGGATGCCAGACATATTAGGGAAGTGCAACATCCAACCTAGTTGTCTAACATAGTATTGGTGCCAAAGCCATCTGGAAAATGACATGTTTGCATAGACTTCCAGGACCTAAACAAGTCTTACCTTAAATATTGCTATCCTCTATTCCATATCAATCAACTAGTGGATTCAACAGTCGGACACCAATACATTTTCATGATGGACACATATCAAGAATATCATCAAATCCCTTTAGCCAAAATGGATGTGGATGCAAAAGTAATCACGTGAAGGATTGTTGATATGACGGCTGTAGGAATGGAAGTGTAGTCCCAAGAATTGTATAGTGGAGTCTCACTTGCACTCATAAGAACCAATGTTAGATAACATGGATTTGTTTCTTAAGTTACTAGAAGTATATGAATAGTAGAAGAAAACTAAAAATGCATTACTGTTAAATGATGCACATACGTGAATATTTATAAGTAAGAGGTTAAAGAATATTTGCAGAAATTGTGTCCATGAACTCTAGAAAATTAGGGGTTGTTCTAATATTTTTGCCATTAGTTTTAACTTAATGTCAATTTAATATTATATTTTTTATTAATGTCAATTGTTCGATTATTATTAACCATTTTAATGATGATAGTGGAGAGACCATTACGAGAAGCATAAGCCACATTTGCTATTAGCTGATAACAACATAAGTATCAACTCTATATAAAGAAGACCTATAAATGGTCTATGGATGTAGTCTACTGAGTTAGGAACAGAGAGAGCTCGGAAAACTAAGGTAAGTGGAGAACTCGAGAAAAAACTCCAAGTAGAGAGGTTGGGGAATCGAGTTGATCAGTGGAGATCTCTAGAGAACAAGCTCCTTATAGTTGGTGGTGTGCTCCTGTTAGACCTCCAAAAGTGCCCTGAACTTCTACTCCATGACCTATGACCTATGACCTTTCGGTAGATCACTCTAAGAAACCCACTGATTTTCTCCTTCCCTAAAACCTTCTACAAGTAGAGAAATCACTTTTAATAATTTGATTATAAAAGTGAAGAAAAACTACAATAAGTGGAGAAAATAACTTTAGAGTGGAGAATTTAGTAGAGTAGCTTTGTTCTAAGTTGAATGATTTTTTTATACCTTATAGGCTTTTTCAGTATCATCTAGTTAGTCCCCGTGTCAATTAATTGCTTTTTAACATCAGTTGATTGCTCAATGACTTGTCATTTTAATATATTCCTTGTAGTCATCTATCAACTAACTTCAATAGTAGCTCTTGGAAGTGATTGTTATAATGAACTAACAATTTTGTTATAATTGATTCTCTATCTATTAATCGCCTCAATAAGTCATTAGATGACTACTTTCAAATTTAACTTCTAGAAATGACTATCACACCAAATTAATTATTCCATTGTAACCAATTAACAACTATTCTAGTCAACTCAAGAGCCACTAGTCAATTGTTCAACAAAAACAATAAAAATAGTATCCCTCTGTTCCCTTAGATGAGTCACTTCGATCCTTAGTTGACTTGTTTAGACAGTTGATTGTCACATAGTATTAGTTGATTGATTAATCAATTGAGACATTGGTGAATTAAAGGTTTGGGTTGTCTACTGGGTCGACGACTCAACTATCAATTGATTGGTAATCACAATTCAATCGATTGAAGCATTGATTAAGTTACTTTTAAGGCTTTCATCCAAACCTATTCCTTAATTTTCTAATTTTACATGTACACTCGTATTCATCATTATAGAAATAAAATTTACCAAGTCACTAGAGAAAACCCTTCTCCAAAACTTTAATTTGGAGTTTTCCTCGCTTTGTGAACCCTCTAGTATACCTTAATTTGTCTGGACTTCGTCTTGCTAGGCATTTGATCACCCCACATCTATTGGGACTTCATCTTGTTAAACATTCGATCACTCTTATTTTATCGAGATTTTGTTTGGTCATGTGACACATGCTCCTTCATATACATTTATCATAGACTTATCAAATACATGTTCTAACTTAATCTTTTGCTTAATATCAAGACTGATTGAATCAACATCCATTGCATTGCATGACCTTAACTTATATCAAATATAAAACTAATTTTAACTTAAATCTTTTATTCGTAAATCAAAATTCAAGGTCAAACATCACTATAAAAGGTACAATTGCACTAACAAACTTTACCAGAGATTAAATCACATAAATTTGCATTGATAGTGAATTTCCAATTTATCACCAAAGAATTCAAGGGATCATGTGAAGAACAAAAATGTGGAGCCAATATATTCAAAGGCCTAAACTTAAGTTGCCGATATCTTCAATTCATACACCATGCCATTGTTTCAACAAATTTAAAATCCAATTCAACCTGAAAGATTAATGGAATAAAACTAGGCTAATACAAACTATTACTGTCATGGAGGTTTAGTCTTAAAGAATGAATTAAGGTGGCGAGTGCAATTGTCTAGAAGATTAACATTT
>JBBMKF010470020.1:0-10616 GCA_037834155.1 Curcuma caesia | reverse complement strand
AATATAAATGATGATATAATAGGAGATAGAGCTCAATGGCGTAAAAGGATCCATATAGCCGACCCCACTTAGTGGGACAAGGCTTGGTTGTTGTTGTTGTTGTTGTTGTATAATAATTTCGAACCGTCGTGAACCGTAAACCGGCGGTTCCGAATCGTGAACCGTAACCGTCTTGAGCGGTTAAGGTTAAGGGTCGACCTGCCATGAACCGTCGAGCCGGCGGTTTCAAACTGTCGAACCGTCAGTTCTGAACCGTGGTCCGGTCTAGTCTCACTATCATTTTATTAATTTATATTTAAATAAAATTATTTATAATTTATAATTTTTTAATTAAACATCAATTAAATATCTCATTTTTATTTAATTTTAATTATTATATTATTTTTTATAATATAATAATTAAAAATTATCAGGTAAAATTTTTTATCTGATAATTTTTAATCCCTTAATAAATATCTGATATTTTTTTAAATATCTCCACCAAAAATGCCCTAAAAGGATTCGTATTTTATTATTTTCATATTTGTTTTATTTTTGAGTTGGGAAATCGTTTTATTTTGTGACGATGCACGATGACCATGTCCCTCTCTTCTCTTTACCAGCTATTCATCCACATTCCCACGCCATGTTGTCGGCCAGTAATGAGTTTAATTCTCTCGGTTCTTCTCTCTCATGGCGAACGGAGGAGGAGGAGGAGGAGGAGGAGGCGAGCTCGAGGGGCTCAGCGACAATGGCTTAGATCCGCCTGGGGTTTGCAGATGTGAGGTCGATCCATGAGGACGACAAAATGTACGAGCTGGATGCTGCAGAGGCTTTTCCTGTCCACGACAAAACGCATTTAATCGCTCTCCGGATGCCCGATCGAAGTGGCGATGTAAGTCTCCTCGCTTAATTCGCACCCACCCCCTCCCCCTCACATTTGGTAGCCTTTGAACATGAACTCTAGCCTTACGAATTAGTTTGATTATCTGATGCAATATGTTGAATGTCCTTATTAACGAGCATGACTGGTGATGTTTTGACCATTGTTAACATTGTGATCAAACTGATAGATGCATATTTACCTTGCTAAGGTAACTTTACATTCACGTCGGATGGCATTGTACCCTACACCCCAATATATGTTCTGCATGGGGTTATCAATGGCATCATAGGATGATCCAATGTTTGGATATATTTGTCAGGGAAACAGGAGTAGTTTATTCTTGTAAGTCACCTTTCTTTTTTGTTTAGTTTTCCCACTTTCACCCATATTCATGCTTATTGTTTTTGTTTTTTACGGAAATATAACTCATGATTGCGAATGAAAGAATGAGTAGCTCATCTTTTATTGTTTTTAGAAAATGCAAATTCAAGAAGTAGATTGCTATGACATTGTTCATCTCATTAGTCCCTGTAAAAGCTTGTTACAAAATTGAACACTTGCCAACTAAAGTAGAACAACTTTTTAATCTTAACTTGCCCTTCTTATAAGATGCATAGAACAATCATTAACTCATTCTACAATGTAATTTTTTTGTACGTATTTTAATCTTACAAAATCAAACTAAATATGCCAGGTAAATATCGATCTTGGTTTCATGTACCCATGTATGTTTGTATATGCAAATAATTTCATATGCTGTTGGCTTTAGTGTATTATTATCTTGGTACTCAACTGCCATGGTCTAATCCTAGTGAAGTTCAATTCTGTCATTCTTCTGAAATCTGATGTTTCTCTTCTGCTGATGAAGTATAGTTTATCAATTAATAAAAGCATTATTTGTTTGGAAGATATAAATTATCTTTACTTTTTTGTCTTTTTATTTAGAACACCTGTATTTATGTGTTTAAATGTTTGATAATTGCTTTAGGTGCTTGTCACCCCATATGGAGAACTTGACAAAATCAACTATTTTGAGCCTTGGACTGCTACAGTGGACCATGCCAAACAGGCAAGCTCATTTTTCTCCTGTACTTTTTTTGCCAAAATTTTCAAACAATTACCTCATTTTTTTTTAGAAAGAACAAATTAGAAATACTTTCTGTTATTACTTGAGATGTTGCCCATAACCTTGTAAATTAAGATATACAATAACCATTGGACAATTTGATGTTCACAAACGTGGGATCAACTAGATAAAACTCTTTGTATCTGATATTTGTGTGATGTTCTGGTTATTTAATAGAGCTACTTTTTTTGTCAGCATTTGTTGCATAAGAAATTAGACTGTTAAGAATTAAGCTTCCAACTTCAGCTTCATGTTGGTAGATTTTAATGAAACATAAAAAGTAAAAAATGGTTAGATGAATGGATAAAGAACTTCTAGTATCAATGATAAGAATGAAGGAAATACTAACATATCCGTAACCACAAGATTAACAATCGAGAGTGACAAATTTTTCCAAACCAAAGAAGATGGTAGAACACATTGAATATACAAGAAGCATCACTGTACTTTACTGTATTCAAGATGAACTGGTATTCTTGTGTTGCCACTGCATCAACCTGCAACAATCTATCCTAAATGTAATCGATGTGAACTCATTGCTAGGGTGATACTTTTGCTAGTCCCACAGTTTGATGCTTAAGGAGCAAGACGCTAAAAAGCTCCTTAGGTTATTACAAACCTTACCTAAATTACAGCAACATATTCAATTTTAATTTACCTAAATTACAACAGATAAAACAAGTTGTGTCTTGAAGGTCTTTCTCTATGCTAATGTCTTCCCTTCAAGGTGCAAAGCTCTCCACAACTTTACACTCGATTAACCACGACCATCATTCTATCTTGATGTATCAAATCTAAGATAGTTTGTATGCTCAAACAACTTGATAAATACAAATCACTTAAATTTCACTTAGTCAAACATAAACACCTAAGGGGCTAACAATTTGTTCCTTTGTTCATTGTTTCCTTCTGTTCTCCTTGCCTTTTCTTTGCCTTCTCACTTTTTTTCATATATTTTTTCCTACCCATCACCATCAACCTGCTGCCCTTGCTGAGTGTCACTCTTGTCAGGACCCCACCATTTCCTCCTTTGCCTCTACAGCCAACCTCCTAGTTTCACCTTCACTCTCTGAATTTCCAGCACTCTCTGCTAAGAGTTGATCCATCTCATTCACACCTCAACCTATGCAAATATCTAACCCTGATTCCTGACCTTGGGAAGGAACTAACCACATTTGTGACTCTGTCATCATCCACCGCCCCTTTTCTTTACCTCCAGTTCTCTTACTCCATAATGCCTACTACATAAACGTACACAGAATGGCATAGAAAGCCAAACATTGAAATAATCGATGTTGTGTAGCACACTGCTAGTGATTGAATACAACCAGGCAATATTCCTCCAGCTAAATTCTCTTTGGTACTTTGTGCATAGACTGTATTGGTCTTTAACGTCCAATGTCATCCTCCAGTACATCTTTGATTGTGCCTCTACCTTCGCATTCATAATAATTTGACTAATTCTTGTTTGCTTTTGTGTACTTGCTCTCTCAAAGCAAGTTTTTACTTGTTTTGCTTGTCCTCTGATTTGGACAGTAAAACTTTCTACTCTCCATAATCATTAATGTTTCTTCTTCTCTATGGTCATTAATGTTTCGTTTTAATTATGGTAAATTTCTTCAGGTTTGTGCTTGATGAGGAACTTCCATCCCCAAATGTTGAGGAATTCAGGTATGCCGCATGCTTCCTAGGAATGAGCTCCTTGTCGTCAGTAAATGTCTAAGGCTTTGTGTTGATAAACCCATAATGAATCATCATTTTTCCGCATCAATCTACTGGCTCTTCATTTACATATAAAATTGAGTGGTTGTGTGGAATGACGATTGCAAATAAAAATATTGTATGCTATTTTCAAAAAGAACAATGATACACTACATGAAAAATGTAATAAGAAATTCAACATGACACACTGCATGCAGTGAATCTTATATTCATGCAATTGAGTATGTCATATTAAATTTCATATTACATTTTTTAGTGTATTATTTTTCTTTTACTTTCAAAAATTTAAAATCACACACGGATCTTCTCGGTGCACGGGTGAATTTATTTTTTTCAGAGAGCAAAAACAAAGGCACACGATAACTCACTATGTATTTAATTTAATACAAACGCAGGGGGGCAATAACGTAACTTAACATTCCACTGGGAGTCAACACTCAATGCCACCTAACCACACCCTCCGAAATCACATCCCAAATCTACTTCCACTTCGATCATGCGCCGGCCGCTTTACTCGTCGTCTCCGCCACCGCCGAAGATGGAGAAGCGATAGTAGAGGAGGCCGAGGATGAGGAGGAGCAAGAGGGCGATGCCGACGGGGGACCCGCCGACGCGGTGGACGGAGTCGGGGGAGCCCGCGGAGAAGATCTCGGAGAGGATGGCGCCGCGGTCGGAGGATAGGAAGCGGATGAGGAGGATGAGGAGGACGGGGAGGAGTAGGAGGCCGGCGGGGCTGAGGAGCTCCGAGATGGCGCCGGTGATGGCCTCACCGCCGCCGCCGATGAAGAAGGGGGCGGCCACCACCAGGGCGACGACGACCGCGAGCAGGATCCCGTGGGGCGGCGCGGCTTCCTGATCCACCATGACCGCTCCTGCTCTCTGGCTCATGGGAAGGGGGAAAAAGGAAGGGATCCGAGGCGGTGGCTGGGTGAACGAACCGTGATACTTATGTAGTCAAATCGGCCATCGGCCCAATCAAAACGGTGAGCCAATACAATTGGACCGGTCCGGCCTGGCCTATTTTTCTTTACTTCCATGAACAAGAGAAAATTGTGTACGAAAGATGACCCGACAAGTCGGACGAGACAGGTTGGTTGGACCGGCCACGGCTGGGAGGTTCTTCTATGAATCAAAATGACATCATCAGAAGAAAACCGGAGCGCTCTTTGACGAGTTGATAGGGCGGAGCCCACCAGAGGGGCACACGTGATCTCACCAGACGATCACGTGAGAAGAAGATCGTTTGTTTTTATCAAATATTTAGTATTAATTAAGATGGACGATCTGATTTTATATTTTATCTATTAAATAAATTTAAAAAGTAAAATAAATTTTGACGTGATATTCTAATGTCATTAATTATTTAAATATCACATGTATATATTATGTGGATGTTAAAAGGAGTTTCTGAGGTATAACTGAGTTGGTTACGATAGAATAGATTTGTAGAAGAGGACAAAGATTCAAATCTCGATGAAGTCGAGCAATATCTTCTTCTGTTGTGACGAATGTTAAAAGGAGATTGTGACAATTGATATATAGGGGAGTGTCATTTTTTTAACCATTACATCTAGATCCCAAAATATCCTCAATTATAAATAGAATTGTAACTTTAATATCACAAAAAAGATAAATATTTTAAAGCTATCCACATTTGCATATAAACAATAATATCTAAATTATATATATATATATATTTCTCATAAAATTTAAACCAATAGATAAGCATTAAATTTATCAATTTTACTTCGCTGCAGTTCTCACATATTTAGAATATTAGTTCGAAGCTACAAATTTAATAGATGTTAAGAACATACATAATTAAAAAACTAATTTAATAAAATAATATTTATGTGTAGATTTATGTAGCTTCAGGATGTTTCTATTTATGTATTTTTATTTTATGAAAAATATAGTTAAAAGTATATAATTAAGTTTAGTAGTTTTATATGCAAATACAAATAGAATTGTAACACCTTTTACTTTAATTTTAAAAAATTGAATAATTTTAAGAAAACTATTCTTTTTTTTAATAATCTAGCTCCGTTTGTCTTCGCAACTAGAACAAACCTTAAATCACATCATTTATGCCATAACCATAGCAGTTATATATTGTTCTTGCTGATCAACTGTGATCACAATATCAGACAACCTCGTCATATATTTGATACCGTTGAAATATATTTACAAGGTAAATAATTTTCTCTTCAATATTACTGCATCTCTTTTGGGAAGACGGTTGAGTTTACTCATTTTTGTTCTCCTTTTAAATTCCTGATCTTTTGAAGTATCGTTTATGTAGTAGACCAATTCGTTAACATACCACTAAGTCATTTTTTATTAACATAATGACACCGGGCTCTTATTGCAGCCGATGTTACTGAATCTGCTACTTTATTTTTGATACCAATAATTAAGAAGATTCTTCCCCTACTTGCCGTATCAAAAACTAAATTAAAGGCTTCTGATAAAAAGAAGCAGTTCTAGTGAGATTTGTAATATGAATACGTTTAATCCATCACCCCAGTAGATCTACATTGTTGCCCCCACGACTATCTATGAGGAGGTAAATCGAAAACTACAGTTAATCATGACAGAGAAGAGTATTGCTCAACTTCATCAAGATTCGCACTCATGCCCTATTTTGTAAGTTTGCTCCATCATAACCAACTCAGCTATATCCCGAAGACCTTTTATCGATTTTCAAAAGTCCAATTGGAAGTATTTTTGTACTTTCTGCATTTATCTTGATTTATAAGATTAATTAATTTGAAAAAAAATGAATTTTTATTTGATGTTTTAGATGAATTACTCAATCCAATAATTTTCAGAATCGTCGCGAATCAACTCGAAAATTCAAACCCGAGTTAGACTCTCCGATGCCGACGCCTTTAAATATCCCTTTTCTTTAGTCATCGAACTTAAAGCTCGAGCAAGGTAGGTGCTTCGTCTAAATCGTCCCGAGCTTGCAAATTCCAACCAGGAAATTTTGCCATGGGCTCTGAGCTCATATACCGCGGCCACGACGCCTCGGCGGCGGCGGAAGCCGGTGCGTACTCGCCCAAGCCGGAAAAGAGGCTCCGCTGGTTCTCCAGCCCTTTCCGCTACCTCCTCCGCGAGCAGCGCCTACTCTTTGTGTTCGTAGGCATGGCCCTAGCTACCGCCTTCTTCGTTCTCGCCCCCCGCTTCGATTTGCCCTCCACCACCGGTTCCTACCTCAGGGAGGACCCCGCGTGGCTGCCTTCGGTGCAGCGGACGGCGATCGAGAGAGGGTCCTCCGTCGGTGAGGTGCCTCCGGGGCTGAAGCGGAAGGGGCTCCGGATCATGGTCACCGGCGGCGCCGGATTCGTCGGGAGCCATCTGGTGGACCGCTTGATTGAGCGAGGGGACAGCGTCATCGTGGTGGACAATTTCTTCACCGGGCGGAAGGATAACGTGGCTCGCCACTTTGGGAATCCCAGCTTCGAGCTCATCCGCCACGATGTCGTGGAGCCGCTCCTCCTGGAAGTCGACCAGATCTACCACCTCGCCTGCCCGGCCTCTCCCGTCCACTACAAGTTCAACCCTGTGAAGACGATCATATCCTTTTCTTTCACAGATTTCACAAACTTACTAATTTCCCCCTTTTTCAAAAACCTTTGCGAAATTAAACGTTCTCGATTTCGTGAGCTTTCCCCGATCATCTTGGTTCTTTCCAGTTCAACTCCATGGTAGGTGTTCGATCATCTGCCTCTATTCATGGTTTCTCAATAAAGTCAGCCATGAAAGGGAAAGTAAGCAATAAATCAAGCTTGTTGGCTGCCTTAATTCATTTAGTTCTGGCTCTGGTGGTGCTGCACAAGACCAACGTGGTGGGGACTCTGAACATGCTGGGCCTTGCCAAGAGAATCGGAGCCAGATTCCTCCTCACCAGCACCAGCGAGGTTTACGGCGATCCCTTGCAGCATCCACAAGTCGAGACCTACTGGGGAAATGTTAATCCCATTGGTACCTACCATCTCTTTCATGTTTCTGTCATGTCTTCCATTTTGAAATAATGCATCCTAAATTGGCTGTTGCATCAGTAGATTTCTTGGTGAAATGTTAAATGTCATTGGCATGGATCATTCCAACCATCTCTTTCATGTTTCATCATGTCTTCCACTAGGAACAATACCTTCCCAAGTAGGCAACTGACCTTGGCCAGTTCAATGATCTGATTTCGCAATCATTTGTGTGATAAAAGAATTGAGGATTTGCTCAGCTGATTATAGCTTGCTTCATTTTTTTTTCTTCCAACCGCAGGCGTAAGAAGCTGCTATGATGAGGGCAAGCGCACGGCTGAGACTCTAACCATGGATTACCATCGCGGGGCTCAAGTCGAGGTCAGTAACTGTTGGATATTCGGACCTTAAAAGATTAATATAATTTTGTGAAAAATCGGGGTGCCATCAACTGATGAAAGTCGAAATTGGTTTCAAATCGAAATTTACGTTTCGCATAGTTAGATCTAGATTATTAATTTGTTCAAAATCGATTAAGATTGAATGTGAAATTAATTATTCAAAGTCAATCCAGAATAACATTAATTATTAATTAATGTTATATAAGAAAGTGCATAGGGAATAACTCAAAAATTTGATGAGCTTTTCTTCCTTATTAATGTTGTTGTGTTAATAGAGTTAACACAAAAGTCCATATGCTCTCTTCTCACTGCGACCCCGCGGCCCGCCATGTGCAATGGATGCTTTGTAGGCGTTTTATCTTGGGAAACGGAGATAATATTGAATACTAGCCTCGACTATATGATATTATTTTACATCTTCCCCGATATCCACCGACCAACAGTAATTTGGTGGGATTAGTTGTTTTTGATGCATTGTCGATGGAGTAGTGTGGTTGCAGGTGAGAATTGCTCGGATTTTCAACACATACGGGCCTCGGATGTGCATAGATGATGGACGGGTCGTAAGCAATTTTGTTGCTCAGGTAGCTTATATATTATTGTTTACTGAAACTACATATCGACTATGTCATTGTCAAACTAGATGCTCTGGTATGTTTTAGGCGTTGAGGAAGGAGCCTTTGACTGTCTATGGCGATGGAAAACAAACCAGGAGCTTTCAGTATGTCTCTGATTTGGTAGGCTCTTCTTCTTAACTAAACTAGAGGTGATCATGATTAGTTTTAGTTTTCGGTAGCTAGAAAAAATGAATGTCAAAACATTCTCTTGCAAATCAGGTGGAAGGCCTCATCAGGCTGATGGATAGTGAGCATATCGGTCCATTCAACTTAGGAAACCCTGGGGAATTCACCATGTTGGAGCTTGCCAAGGTCGTACAGGATTCGATAGATCCTGATGCAAAGATAGAGTTCCGACCGAACACAGAAGATGATCCCCACAAGCGCAAACCCGACATCACGAGGGCCAAAGAGCTTCTCAACTGGGAACCGAAGGTCTCGCTCCATGAAGGCCTTCCTCTCATGGTCTCAGATTTCCGCAAGCGTATATTTGGCGATCAAACCGAGTTCGATTCCATGGCCACCACTACTGCCTAAGAGATGACAGATTGCCTTAAAGATTATGCTTGGAGCTAGGCAGCCACTGGTCATACGATAACAATGTATCGGTGTAAATTATTGTCGCTTTGGTATTGACAATTAATACATTCAACTATTCATGTATCGTCGTCGATCCCGCGCCGGCGACGATTGTACGGCCGACCTCACATCGCCGAGTGGTGCTGCGTCCGCCCCTTCCACCCGCACAGGAACCTCTGCGGCCCAGCCGCCACCGGGGAAACCGGGCTGCCGACGTCCGACCCCGCCTCTTTCACGTTCTCCGCCCACTCGCGAGCCCGGCGGAAGCTCCGCCGGTCGAGCCACCCGACGATGTCGGCGAAGACGGCCTCCACGTTGTCATCGGGCTCGCCGGAGGTCAGCCCGTGCCACATCCCCGGGTAGAGCTTGATGGTCTTGTCGGCGCTTCCGGCGCGCTCGTACAGCGCCTGGCTCACCTCCGGGTCCGTCACCGTGTCGGCCTCGCCGTGGAGCACGAAGAACGGCAGCTTCACCTGCCATTTCTCGTTGTCTCGCAAGTCAAACACCGCCCCAATCATTATTATTCCAAACCAAAATAATGGAGCCTCCGATTTTTATTTTTTTATGATAAAATACTCCACTTTATAGTTCCATCATATATATATATATATAATTACTTAATTATTTCTCAAATACTATTTAATACTGTTATTTTTATTTAAATCTTTCATTTAATTTTTAAATCGGTCAAATATATTTTATGTAGGATTTTCAAGAATGTCTGTATCTTCACAATGACATAATATTGTCCAGACCTAAGTCCTCATGACTTTATTCTTGAGTTCTCCCTAAAAAGTCTCATACCAATGGAGATATCTTTCATACTTTTAAACACATATATTTTAGATATAAGACTATGTTTGCACCTTTACAACTTAACATTTTATAACAACTATAATATAAATATAAATAATAAAAATTCATATTATAATAATTAAAATTTCATAATCACTATAATATAATTTTCAATAAACATTCAATAGGTAAAGTATATATTATAATAATTATAAAATTATAATTATAACACATTCGTCCAATTTAAATTTTAGATTAAAAATTTAGATGAGAAATAAAAATACTAAATAGTCCTCGAAGGCAATTGAACAATTATACACTATTAAATAATAACATGTGATGTTCTTTTAATAAAAAATTAAAATGAAATTCCTATGATTTTAAAAGAAACATCCTTTTAACTTTATCCTCCTTCTTCTTCTTCTTATTATTATTATTATTATTATTATTATTATTATTATTATTATTATTATTATTATTCCAAGAGTTTCACTTTGGTAAAATAGGTTTGCTCATTTAAAAATAAAA
>JBBMKF010469993.1:0-10619 GCA_037834155.1 Curcuma caesia | reverse complement strand
GACCGTGGGCCTTGGAGTAGCAGCGTTGCGCTGTGAACCAAGTAAAAATAAACGAGTCATTTCCTTTCTTGCACTTAGTTTCTATTTCCGCTGCTTGTGTTTAATAGCTTCCATTTCCGCACTCGGATTTGTTCAAAAAATTGAAAAGCGTGCAAACACGCTATTCCCCCCTCTAGCGTGTTGCGATCCTACAGAATAGAGGTCATTTTAGTTATCGGAGCAACGACTACTTTCTAAGATAAAGATAATTCATACAATTATATACTTAGTTAATCTAAAAAAAAACTTTGGTTTAACTAGTCTAGGGTTTGGCTAGGTAACTTCGATTAGTTTCACTCAGCTAAGCATACCAAGTAGGGTACTCCTTACCACACTTGACTACCTAGATTGAGTTTTCCTAGCGTACTATCATCTCACCCCACCCTAGTACTAGGTTGGGCAAGTATCAATCAGGTCTTGTCCTTAACTAGCCTAGGTTCAGTCTAAGTTTAAAACAAATAAAGAAACAAAAAAATAAAATAAACAAACAAGTCTGACTTAGCTAATATGATTTTAATTTGGATCCTCCTAGATCATGAACCTTGTTGGGTCTGATCAGATAGAGAATCTGATCCTTGGAGACCGAGTATTGGTTCCGTCTAAGTTGATTGATCAAGCCAGACTTGGGAACTGATGGGCCTTCGGCAAGTATATGGAATGTCATCAAGTAATAAAAAGATATCAATCCACAGGGACCGTGGAATTAATTACTAGTACTATCACAAAAAGGGTGGAGAGAAAATGAGCATTGGTTTGTGTGGGGGAGAAGGGAGTGTTCTAGAGTTTCCTTATACTTAAGTCAGAGTTAGAAGTTGACTGTGACAGATTAATGAAGGAAGATCCTAGGACTTCGGACTCCTTGAGGTATTGATTGATTGACTTGGATCCTATATCATTCCTCAATAATTACACAATTGTAGGGATTCTAACCAAATTATCCAATTAGACCTCGTCAGGCTTCCTCAGAATAAATCATTGGTGTTCTTACGTTACTATTGTTGGTTTTAAATGATTCTAGATAGCCTAGTTCAAGGCTTTCCTACTGTCACTTAGGCGCCCCAGAATACTACTAGATTCCTACCCTCTATCACAGGGCATCCTTTTACAGACCTCGCTCTAACAATAAGTAACTGCAAGCTATCCCTCATAAAGACTAATTATGGCCTTAAGCAACTCATCAGACTCGCCCGGTTCAAGGCTTTCTCCCTGTCACGAAGCGCTCAGGTATACAGCCTAAGAATTCCTTAAATCATAATTAATCCTTAACCTCATAAATTCATACCCACAAACATGTCATCAAATAAGTACAAAGCATAAATCCATGAAGCAATTGCATAACTAAATTATAAGACATGGTAGATTAACAAATTCAAAAGTACAATCATCCAATACACTCGATTATCCTACTTCCAAGAATTTAGGGGACTACTCCATGTCATGGAGGTTACAATACATGGAAGATATACAAAAATACATCCTAATCCAAGATTCTACAAGAAAAATTGGAAAAGGACTTATCGATAAGTTCTTCTTCTTCCTTGGACTGCAATCTCCATGTAGATGAGTTATAGATGGGATGGAGTGTTCGGACAGATGGACGGATCGTCGATTCAGGCTCTGAAATTTGGCGTCGATGGCTCTAGATCACTCTGGTGGCTCTCCAAGGTCTCCCCCTTCTTTAGGGCCTCAAATATTCTATTTAGAGTTGCTACACACGCCCCCGTCACACGGTAGTGTCTATGAGACACGACCATGTGTGGCCGCCCTACTCTAGAAGAGGTACGGTCGTGCCTGAAAGGCATGACCCTATGAATTGATGTTCTGTTGGGCGACACGGCCGTGCTTGGGAGGCACGACCTAAGACAGTCACTACTCTGTTTGGAGACACGGTCGTGCCTGTGGGGCACGACCAGAAGCAGTCACTCTCTTCTTCAGGGGACACGACCGTGCCTGAGAGGCACGACAAGCAGCAGAGGCCCTTCTATTGTGAGACACGGCCATGCCTTTGGGCACGACTGGCAGCTGTTGTTCCTCTGTAGGGAGACACGATCGTGCCTGAGAGGCACGACCATGTCATGACTTTGCTCTGTGGAGGAAACACGGTCATGTCTTATAGACACGACCATGTCTGGATGCTATAGGAGGTGGCACGGACACGGGCATAGTCGTGCCTGTGGGGCACGACCTTGTCTTGTTCACTCTTATTTGAGAGCACACCCGTGCTCTTGAGGCACAGTTATCAGGGGTTTTTAGACAGGGTCGTGCCTATAAGGCACGACCCTGTCTTGCCTTGTCTTTAATGATTTTTCCGTTTTGCCAATTTTGCACCATTTTTCATCCTAAAATACATAAACATACAAGCAGACCTCTAAACTAGGAAAGTAGGAATATAATGTCAAATGCATAGATAAGGGATGCAATGCACACAAGATATAGTATTAAAACCAGAAAGATGTGCAAATAAAGTATAAAAGTGATTATCAACCCTATGCATATCACAATCCTAGATTTAAATCTTTGCTTGTCCTCAAGCAAAAACCTATCATCTAGATTCCAATAATCGATACAAGTAGTATAGATATCCCATGCACATCAATCTAACTTTATCAAACACAAGTAATGGTAAGCATGATACTCGAATTCATCAAAATATGGCCTAGTAATAGTTCTCCGTGCTCAGTGCAAAAAGTGACCTTAATATAATTGGTATCAAAATCCTTACTTCTAGTCAAGTCGTCATGCTACTAAATTTCTAAGTGTTCCCAGCCCTAGACACTTACCTACCACATGCTTGGTTCATAACTTCCATTGCACAAGATCTCAAAGGATTACCTCAAGATCTAGGGAATCAAATCATTTATTTGCTTAGTGACCATTTTCGATCTCAAAAGGGTAAATGAAGAGTTTCCACTCTCAAAACTATTTTTTCATCCTTTTTATTTGCAATGCATTTACAATTTTACAAATCATTTTTTTTAGAATGTAAGATTTTTCCAAAAGAGTTTTCAAGATTTGAGTTGGTCCAGTAACCAAAATGCAATGGAAGACCACCATGGAAACATTAGTACTAAGTAAGTTTCATGAATCATGACTACTTTCAGAAATCTATCAATCTCCTAGATTAGGTATACGTGTAAGAGATCCTAAGACCAGGCCAAGCCTCAATTCATTCAAGATATACTAGCTCACTTCCTACTTATGAAGATAAGAAAAGACATAGTCTTAGGATATCAATTACAAGCATAAATCATCTTCATCTTAACAAGTGCTAATGATTTTACAAAAGGATAAACATGAAATGTCTTAGTAAAATGACATGTCAACTACCATGCATAAAGAAAATTTCAAAACAAATTACAAAAGCAAATTTCGAAGCAAAGTTCAAAACAAATTGTAAACTATTTACTTTTTTTAGTTCCCCCAGACTTGAACTTTTCACTTAATTCTTTTTCTATCATGGGTATAAGTTTTTCGGGAAGAAGGAGGATACTGGTGAAAATTCTGGTAAATTGGACAATTCCGGGAGTGGGAGGTCATCGAACTATTCTTTAGTCTTTCTTAGGTAGGCATGATATTGATACATATTATCAATTTTCTCCCCAATCTCTCTCATCATATCTCTAAAGTCTTCTCTTCTTGCCCATTCCTCCTTTGATGTTCAATAAAATTATTGACGAGCTCAAATAATCTCTTGTTCTTAGCAAATAATTGTCTCAAATGGTTAAATCGATCTGCATCTATTCTCTTTTGTCCCTCTAATATATTTTTTTTGTCTTTGTGATCGGTTTGCAAGGTTTCCAAGATCGAGTGAAAAGATGTGAAATCAAATGCACTCATGGGAGGTTTTTTGTGAAGGGTTTGGACGAACAAGATCTCTATGTAATAGTCAAGGTCTAGCCTAGAATTTCCATCTATCGATTCAAAACCGTCTAGGTCTAGTCCTAACATTAATGCCACACTGGTGATTAACCCCCCTAGGACAATAGGACTTGTGTAATGCGGGTGTGACATATTTATTAAATGATTTAAGAAGTGATATCTTGTGTCAATATTTTGCTCTTCTATCATTGCCCACAAACAGAGAATTTCATCTCTACAAACCACTTTGTTATTCTCACCTCTTCCGAAGATGGTGTGTTTCATCAACAAAATCAAATACCTAAATATTGGTTTAACTACACTCGATGTTCTAGAAGATGATGGATAAAATTGTCCTACATCGCCTAGATAACTCCAGATCTCTTGGGGTCTAAAGTTTAAAGGTATCTCTCTATTCCCCCCGTACGGTAAGTCGAATGTAGCGTTAAAATCGTTGAAAGTCCATGTGTAAGGTTAATTAAGTAACCTGAATGTTATTCTCTCATCCTCAGGTTTGCTCTCAATTTCAAGGGTACTCAGAAATTCTAATACTAGCCTTGGATAAGTTGGATAATTCATTTCCATGAAAGATTTCCACCCTATTTTGACTAGTAACGAGTTAACTTCATCCTTAAAACCTAATTCTATCTAGGTATTCCAATCTAGATATCTAGTGCATAAAATCTTACGACAAACTAATACATCAAATCTTTGCTTATGCTCTTGATTATCAAAAGTAATATCGTAAGTTTTACCTTGATGAGTCGAATCTTTCTTCCTAATTTGAGTCGCCTTCCCTTTAGCTTTCCCAAGTTTCTTCGACATATCTCCTACCATGAAAAGAGTTTTGGTGGGTCCAGGTGAGACTTGAAGGGAGAAAAAGGGAAGAAATAGCAAGAAATAAAGAAAGGAATGAAGGAGAAAAGGGGGCACGACCATGCCTTCAAGTGGTGGCGGCTAGAGAAATTAGGGCATGCCCGTGCTCTTTTATAGCCTTCAAGAGGCACGGACGTGTCTCTGAGACAAGGTCTTGTGCAGTCGCCTCTCGGTTGAGAGGCACGGTCGTGTCTCCGAGACACAGTCTCAGCCAGTCGCGCTTCTGTTTGGCCGACACACCCATGTCTCCGAGACACGGTCGGGAACAGTCGCTTATCAGTTAAGAAGCACGCCCGTGTCACCGGGACACGATTTGGAGTCAAGCTTTTAAGCTGAGGCATAGTCGTGTCTCATAGGCACGGTCTCACGCAGTCGCTTCTCTGTAGAGAGACACGCCCGTGTCTATAGAATACGATCTGAAACAATCGCCCTTTTGTTAGCCAACATGCCTGTGTCTATGAGACACGGTCTGGACCAGTCTTGTCCAAAAAGGAGACACGGTTGTGTCTTAGAGACACGACCTTGAAATATGCCCATGTCTTCCAATTATTTAGTTAAAATTTACACGTCTTTACATTCCTGTAAAATAAAATGCAAATAATTATTACAAAAAGAATTAAACAAAAGAAAGCAAGAGGCATTCATTTCTCAAAAGGGATCCGATGGCCTTGGTTCAATGAGTAGACAATCCTCCTATTCTTGGAAAGGTTCCCTAAGGAAATATCTTTTCAATCTTTATCCATTAACCTTATTTATACAAAATTCCTCATCTTATATATCTACTACTCCGTTGGGATATACTTTAAGAATTTTAAAAGGACCGGTCCACCTTGACTTTAGTTTTCTCGAAAAGAGTTTTAGTCTGGATTGAATAATAAGACCATGTCACCTGCTTTGAATTATCTTGGGATAATGTGTTTGTCATGCCATTTTTTCGTTCTTTCTTTGTATGATTTCGCTTGCTCGTAAGCATCCAATCTTATTTCTTCTAATTCTGCAAGTTGGAATTTCCTTTTTTCAGCAGCTGCCTTTAAGTCTAAATTTAGACGTTGTATCGCCCAATATGCCCTATGCTCTAATTCAACTGGTAAATGACATACTTTTTTATATACCAACCTGAATGGACACATTCCGATGGGGTTTTATAAGCTGTACGATAAGCCCAAAGTGCATCATCGAGTTTAAGCGTCCAATCCTTTCTTGTTAGTGACACAGTTTTCTCATAAATCTGTTTAATTTCCCTGTTGGAGACTTCAACTTGTCCACTTGTTTGAGGATGGTATGGTGCTGTGCTACTTTGTGCTTCACTCCATACTTAGTTAATAGCTTTTCAAACTGCTTTTCAATAAAATGCGACCCCCATCGCTGATTACTGCTTTGGGAATTCTAAACCTGGGAAATATATTTTTCTTAAACATTTTAATCACCGTAGCACTGTCGCACTTAGGAGAAGTAATGGCTTCAACCCATTTTGACATATAACCTACAGCAACCAGGATATAATTATTTCCACAGGATGATGGAAAAGGTCTCATAAAATCAATGCCCCAGATATCAAAAAGTTCAACCTCTAGAATGGAATTCTGAGGCATTTCATTTCGTTTAGAGATATTTCCTGTCCGTTGGCAGTTGTCGCACTGGATTACATATTGTCTAGCATCTTAAATATGTTTGTCCAAAAGAACCCAGCTTACAAAATCTTGGTTGTCGTTTTCCACCCCCATGATGGTGATGAATGACAGTGATGTAGTATTTGCTCAATTTCTTCTTTCGATACGCACTTACAAATCACTGTATCATTGCATTTCTTGTAAATGTAGGGATCATCCCAAATGTAGTTTTTGATATCTTTCTTTCTTTGCTGGTAAGAGAAGTGGGGTGGTAGAATATCACAAGCCAAGTAATTAGCTATGTCAGCATACCATGGGGCCTTCGCATGTGAGATTGCCATAAGATGCTCATCAGGGAAATTGTCGTTGATTGACATAACATTTTCAATGATATCATCTTCCAAGATGTATCCTAGATTAATGATCTGTAACGACATTTTCAGCTTCTTTTTTATCCCGAATCTCATAGTCAAATTCTTGAAGAAGCAACATCCATCTAATAAGTCTTGGTTTAGCATTTTTTTGCTTTGCAAATATCGGATGGCAGCATGATCAGTATAGATTATTACCTTTGATCCCACTAAGTAAGACTTGAATTTGTCAAATGCGAAAACCACAGCTAAAAGTTCTTTTTCTGTAGTGGTGTCATTGATTTGTGCTTCATCTAGTGTCTTACTAGCATAATAAATCGCATATACTATCTTGTTCTTTCTTTATCCCAAGACTGCTCCTACTACATAGTCACTGGCATCACACATGATCTTGAAAGGCAGTGACCAATCTGGGACTTGAATTATAGGAGCTGATACTAAGGCCTTCTTGATGGTACAAAAAGCCTCCAAGCATTTCTGATCAAAGTTGAATTCTGCATTTTTAATTAGAAGGTTAGTCAAAGGTTTGGAGATCTTGAAAAGTCTTTAATGAACCGCCGATAGAATCCTGCATGCCCAAGGAAACTTCAGATATCCCTTACGTTCACAAGAGGAGAGAGGTTTTCAATTACTTCCACTTTAGCCAGTTCAACTTTTATTCCTTTTTCTAAGATTTTGTGCCCTAAAACAATCCCATCGTTGACAATAAAATGACATTTTTCCCAATTTAAAACCAGATCCACATCTTCACATCTTTATAGGACTTTCGAGAGGTTATCTAAGCAAGTATCGAAATCAGAACCATAAATCGAGAAGTCATCCATAAAGATAATATTTTCGATGAAATCAAAAAATATTACTGTCAAACACCTCTGAAAAGTTGCTGGAGCATTACATAGTCTGAAGGGCATTCTTTTGTAAGCAAAGGCTCCATATGAGCAGGTAAATGTCATTTTCTCCTGGTCATCTGGGTGAATATATATCTGAAAAAATCATGAAAACTCATCCAGGAAACAAAAATATTTATGCTCTGCCAAACTCTCAAGCAATTGATCGATGAAAGAGAGAGGGTAGTGATCTTTCTTCGTTTCTTTATTCAGTATCCTATAGTCGATACACATCCTCCATCCTGACACAGTTCTAGTGGACAATCTTTCACCTTTATTATTTTTCACCACCGTTATTCCACCCTTCTTTGGGACAACATGAACTTGGCTCATCCATTTGCTGTCTAAGACTGCATAGATTATATCGACATCCAACAACTTAGTTAATTCCTTCCTCACTACCTTAGCCATATTTGGATTCAGTCTTCTTTGATGTTCCACTAAACATCTGTGATTATCTTCCAGATTAATTCTGTGCATACACAAGAAAGGACTGATTCCTTTTAAATCTTCCACTGAATATCCGATTGCTTTTTTGTGCTTTCTCAGGGCTTCTAATAACTTTTGGGTGGAGATGACATCCAGATTTGCATTAACTATTACTGGGAATGTTGCATTTTCTTCGAGGAACTCATACCTGAGATTGGATGGCAGGTGTTTAAGTTCAATAGGATGTTTAAGCTCAATAGGAGGTGTAATTTCTTCTTGCTTAAGTTTTGTTGTTTCAATCCGATAGTATTTCTCCACCACAATTGGATTTTCTAAATAATAACTATCCTCCTCCTCATCGGATTCTTCGACCTCTCTCATATCATCACTTAATGTATCATCTGTAGATGTGGATTCATCTGATATGCTATCACTGAATATTAGTGCATTCCCTTCTTCTCTTTCCTCTTGTATACCAGAGGATCTCAGTTCATCCTTGGTCTCAGAATATTTCTCCTTGTCGTTGAGATCTCAATTTTTGATGTTTGACACAATTAAATCAATTATCTCGCATGCATTTGATTTACCTAGATTTAACCACGATCCCTCAACATCTGAGTCTAATATACTCTTAGTCTTGAAAGAAATCCCAACATAAAAAATGTGCAGAATCAACCACTCTTCAATTCCGTGATGAGGATAACGTTGCAGCATGTTCCTATATCTGTCCCAAGCATCACATAGAAACTCCCCTTCTATCTGTTGAAAATTCAGAATATGTTTCCTTAGCATCATTGTTTTCTTGGGTGGGATAAACTTATTTATAAATGCTTGTTCCAATTGATCCCATGTCTTAATGCTTTGAGGTGACAAGGAGTACATCCAATCATTCACTGAATCGCCGAGACTCAAAAGGAAACATCAATAGCCATATGAACTCAGACTGAACCCCTTCATATTTTATAGTATTGCAATATTTGTGGAATTCCATTAAATGGGCGTAAGGGCTTTGTGTTTCACTTCCTTTAAATTGAATCTCTTGGATTTTTTGCTATGAGTTCGGGATTTATTTCAAAATTTGAAGCAGATATTTGTGGAAGCACGATGGGGGTCTAGTGATCTTCCTGAGATCGGTGAGGAATAATTCTTCAATGGAAGGTTGTTCATCCCTTTTTTCTTTTCCTACAAAAGTGCCTCTTATTAAGTAATGGAATGTACAATATAAAAGAATCGAATGAATAAATGAATGTGTAAAGAAGAAAATAAAAGAAAAACTTAATGTGCTAGTTTAGTTAAACAATTGCGTACAGTCCCCGACAACGGCGCCAAAAACCTGATGGGCCTTCTGCAAGTATATGAAATATCATCAAGTAATAAAAAGATATTGATCCACAGGGACCGTGGAATTAATTACTAGTACTAGCACAAAAAGGGTGGAGAGAAAACGAGCATTGGTTTCTGTGGGGGAGAAGGGAGTGTTCTAGAGTTTCCTTATCCTTAAGTCAGAGTTAGAAGTCGACTGTGACAGATTAATGAAGGACGATACTAGGACTTCAGACTCCTTGGGGTATTGATTGATTGACTTGGATCCTCTATCATTCCTCAATAATTACGTAATTGTAGGGATTCTAACCAAATTATCCAATTAGACCTCGTCAGGCTTCCTCGGAATAAATCATTGGTGTTCTTACGTCACTATTCTTGGTTTTAGATGATCTAGATAGCCTAGTTCAAGGTTTTCTTGCTGTCACTCAGGCGCCCCAAAATACTACTAGATTCCTATCCTCTGTCACAGGGTATATCCTTTAAAGACCTCGCTCCAACAATAAGTAACCGCTAGCTATCCCTCATAAAGACTAATTATGGCCTTAAGCAACTCCTCAGACTCACCCGGTTCAAGGCTTTCTCCATGTCACGAAGCACTCCGGCATACGACCTAAGAATTTCTCAAATCATAATTAATCCCTACCCTCATAGATTCATACCCACAAACATATCATCAAATAAGTACAAAGCACAAATCCATGAAGCAATTGCATAACTAAATCATAAGACATGGTAGATTAAAAAATCCAAAAGTACAATCATCCAATACACCCAATTTATCCTACATCCTAGAATCTAGGGGATTACTCCATGTCGCAGAGGTTACAATACATGGAAGAGATACAAAAATACATCCTAATCCAAGATTCTACAAGAAAAATTAGAAAAGGACTTATCAATGAGTTCTTCTTCCTTGGATTGTAATCTCCACGTAGATGAGGTGTAGATGGGATGGAGTGTTTGGACGGATGGACAGATAGTCGATTCAAGCTCTGAAATTCGGTATCGGTGGCTCTAGATCGCTCCGGTGGCTCTCCAAGGTCTCCCCCTTCTCTAGGGCCTCAAATGTTTTATTTATAGTTGCTGCACACACCCCCGTCACACGGCCGTGTCTTTGAGACACGACCGTGTGTGTGATAGCGTTCTGCAAGTGCACGGAATGTCGTCAAGTAATAAAAAGATATCGATCCACAGGGACTGTGTATTAGCTATAGTGATGTCAC
>JBBMKF010469983.1:0-10619 GCA_037834155.1 Curcuma caesia | reverse complement strand
ACCTCCCTTCCCCTTCCTTTCCCTCCCTTCCCCTTCCTTCCCCTTCCGTTAATGAACATTCCCTCACCCCATCCAAATAGAGTGTTAGGTACTCACAGTTCGATCTCCAATTATAACGTATTTATAGAAATTTTCTTCCAAATGAAAATCGCAATCAAAGGATGCTGGACATCTAGGTTGGCCGCTGCATGCGCTTTCCGATTTACCCTGGTGGTCGATGGTAAACTTCTGTGAGACCAAATCGGTCACTCTCAAGAATTGGACTAATTAGGATTTATCATTTTTTCCTTCCAAATGGGTCACCCTAGAGATAGTTAAATAGGGCTAACTAGGATTTATCATTTTTTTATTTTTTTCAATATGAAATCAACAACTAAAAATAAATAAATCAAATTTAAAAAAAAAACAACAACAACATGACAATTCATTAAATGGATAAGAAGGAAAGCCGGATAATTACTTCCAAAAGAAGAAAAAAACATGAGCTGAATCAAAGAATTTGCTAGATATTTTTATATTTCTTAATATCACTGGACTATAATATTCTTCATGAAAGAAACGAACAACAAAAAGGAAGAAGAAAGGAGATCGTCGACTATTTCCAAGGATTTTATGATTCTTCGTTGGCATTTGCTTGATTCAAATCCGAGATCAAGCATCACGGTGAACTTTCAGGAAGATCGGAGCCATAGATGTGCCCCATCTTGGTTCTCTTCGTCTCCAGGTATCTCTGGTTTTCCTCAGTTATAGGTGAAATGACAGGGACCCTTCCGACAACAGCCAGTCCATAGCCTTTGAGCCCGATGAATTTTGCCGGATTATTGGTCATCAATCGCATTGTGCGCACGCCAACATCTCTTAGAATCTGCGAGTGCAGGAACAAAAAAAAGCAGCCATTATATGAGTGTTCTTCAGTATTTTCTACTATTCTGCTCTGTGTTCTTCTTTCTCGATCGACCACTTCAACCATTCAAGTTAAAGTTTTGTAAGCGGAATTATGTACCTGGGCACCAATTCCATATTCACGGGCATCAACAGCCAGGCCTAGTTCCAAGTTAGCTTCCACCGTATCATGGCCCTGATCTTGCAAATTGTATGCTCGGAGTTTATGGCCGAGGCCGATGCCTCTCCCTTCATGGCCGCGGAGGTAAACTAGAACTCCTCTTCCTTCTTCCTCTATCAGACGAAGCGCGAGATCAAGCTGATTGCCGCAATCGCAGCGAGCAGATGCGAGTATGTCTCCAGTTAGACACTCAGAGTGGACTCTTACCAGTACATTCTGTCCATCTCCAACATCTCCCTAGAGATTCAACCATGCTTAGCAGCCGTCTTAATTAACCAAAAAGAAAAGAGGCATATTTCAAGAGAAAAGCAAGAAAAAAATAACAAAATGCAATCATCATGAAGCAGTGTATGCTTTACGGGTTTGGATATAATCAATGTTTGTTATGAAGGCTTAACTCAATCCTCAAACTTTTTTGATCATGTTAAAGTTCAAAACTGTCCAAAGTTGCAAACTAAAGGCAAATGCCTTGAAACAATGGTTACCTTCACAACAGCAATGTGCTCAGTTCCATCTAATTTGGACTGATAACAATAAGCTTGAAAGAGTCCCCATTTAGTAGGTAATCGACATACAGCAATTTTTTCCACAAGTTTCTCCCTCTTCCTTCTATACCTGAGGGGAAAAAAAGAACATCTGTATGTATCAAACTTCATTTATCACATGTATCTTAGGCTAAAACAAAGCTGTGTTTTTAACCTGTTTGGAAAATGAAACAGGAAGTGAAATCAGTGTTCTGTGTGCAATTTCATGAAGCACATTAAATCCATCATCATAAATCATGTTACTCTGATTACAATCTGAAGAGTAGGTGACATTAATACTACAAAAAACAAAAAAGATTCAACTAAGTTCCTATTGATGTATGCATACCTGATCAGATCAGTGATTGAGATTATTGGTAAATTGAACTCCTTGGCGATTATGTGCAATGCAGGCAGACCTGCAATTGAACCATCCTCTGGATCGACGATAGTTGAGAGAACTGACACAGGCTGAAGTCCAGCTAGGGTCACCAAATCCACCGATGCTTCAGTATGCCCAGCTCTCTTCATTACGCCTCCATTTCTATACTTGAGAGGAAACACATGGCCAGGCCTTCTAAAATCCTCTGGCTTGGAATCAGGCGAAGCAAGAGCAAGAATAGTTTGTGCTCGGTCAGCAGCCGACACACCGGTGGAGGTTATCCTCGCATCCTAGGACCATTCGGTGAATTGTATGTTACTGGTGATGGTCAGCATCATCTCGAGTCTCATTCTCATCAAATAAGCAAGTACTTGAGCTTACCACTGTGATTGTGGCAGCTGCGTTGGAGTGGTCTTTTATTTCAGTGATGGGGGACATCATAGGAATCATGAGCCTCTCCAGGTCTTCTTCCTTCATTCCGACGGATATTATTCCTGAACCATGCCTAATCATAAAGGCAACGGCCTTGGTGTTTGCCAGAGTAGCTGCCATGATAAGATCACCTTCGCTCTCACCGTCTTGTTCATCGCCATCTACAGCAATCACGAACTATAGAATAATGAACGGTTAACTGCTTGTCCTCTTATTCCTGACAATTAATGAACAAATTGTAGGAAAGAATACAGCAAATTCCTGTAGCTTCAGTGTCGAACAAGTACAGAGTTACAAACTAAGAAGCTAAAGATTCTCTAGCTTCAGGGAAGAACAAGTACAGAGTTACAAACTAAATCAAGAACCCTTGGCTCTTATATAATCCCTTTAGTTTGCCATGAATAAATTTCTAGTTTCGAAAAGATCAGGAATCATCAATTTTCTAAAACCAAATATCATGATTGGGGCAAACCATCGAACAGTAAAGGCACTACTACGGTATGATTCTCACCAACCTTTCCTTCTCGGAGAGCATTGACAGCTTGATCAATGGAGCAGAAGCCTTCCGAAGGCTGATCTGGATCGCCCTCCGCATCACTCACAAAGAAGTCCACCGTTTCCTGCGTTATTTCGGCGCTCAGAGTGCCGAACGAACTCGCCGCTCCGCCAAATCCTCCAACGACGGATCCGTTTTCAGCTCCGCCGATGGAACCGCATCGGAGTCTCGACCAGCCCTTCTTGATTAGCTGATAGCTCAGGCTGTGGAAGCCAATGAAGGATCTTTGGCAGCTGCGACGACCAATTTACCCGAGAATCAATGGCGAAGATCGTTAAAAAGAAACAGACACCAAGCCGATCGGAGTGTCTTCTACCTTGAGCTGATGACCGCTTGAGGCGAGAAGGGAGAGCTGAGCAGCAGGCAATCCATCGGGATAGAGCTCCAACAGGAACGATCGATGGGAACGTCAAAGTGTTTGTCCCGTTTCCCGTTTCCCGTTTCCCGTTTCCCGTTTCCATGCATGGATAATGGACGTAAATTGTTTGAGGTGGACGAATCGCGTCCCCATGTGTCCGTCTTAACTCAATCCGTCCAAGGCCACAATATTACAACGGATAAAAGATCGAGAAAATCGACAAGAAATTAGTTCATAGAAAAAGTCAAAAAGATTACAAATATCTTTTTATTTTCCATAGTTGACTGATTAAAGTCAACGATAACTTACTTGTTTACTATAAATTCCTTCTTCTTTGGATTTTTTTTCCTTCCAAGAAGATGGAAAATATGATTGTATTTAGCAAAAATCTATCAGAAATAGAAAAGGACACGGAGTTTGTTATTCGCGGGAATTTGTATCGTTTGTCTTTTTTGGGCAATTACTTTTTATTTATTTATTTATTGATTTATTATTATTGTAAAAATGGAAAATAATAAAGAGGATTAAAGAGGGAGGAATGAGGACGAGGCGTAGCCATCGAAACCCTTATTTCTCGCCACAAGCGAAGAAGCGAGGCGACGAGACAAGGAGGAGAAAGAAGAGGAGCGGAGCGAAGGCGTGTTCCGCCTTCTCTCCCCTCCCTTGCCCTCCCCATCCTTCTTTCTCTCCTGTCCTTCTCATGGAGTCCTCGGTGGTGACCTGCTCGGATGGCCCTGCGGTGGACTCCGCCGCCTCCGCCGCGCAGGAGGAGGAGGGACTTCACGGCCATGTCGACCCTTTCCTGCTCGAGGTTCTTGAAAATTCTCGCCATCGGCTCGCAGGTTTCTTCTCTCGCTTTGGCTTGGGAATTGAGAATCTTCGGGTTTCTTTTTCTTTTATTCATTGGTGGATTCGCTCGCACTCAGGACTTCTATTCACCGGGATCGCTTTGGGTTTCTTGGATTCGGTCTGTGTTGTTTCTTAAGATCTCTTGCTTGAAGGGATTTGTGTTTAATTTCTTGTTCTGCCGTCCATCCAGATTCTGCTCTGGATTTTTTCTGTTTTTGCTCAATTGTGGTAACATAAGAAACAAACATAGAGAACAATTGAGAAGCAGGAAAATGAATTCACTTTTTCTTTACTCGTGGCTAATTAGGCCTCCTTTTATAATAAAAGCTCTTCCTTTAACTCTGGATATGAATCTCCATAATTAGTAAAATATGCTAGCAAAATGATTAATCTATACAAGGAAAGTTTTGTATCTGGTTGATTTGTGAAGCTGGAGCAATCTGCTCAATTGTGTTTGTCAATCTTGCCTATATTCTAGTTGATTCTGTTCACAGATAGATAGTTCATGATTTTTTAGTTGTCATATGAGTTTTCTATACTGGTTAGTTCATTAAATCCTGTTTGAGACATTACGTTGAAAAAGTACGGTCATTTAGGCGTTTAATACTTGAACTCTTCGTTTGCCTCTTACATACCCATTGTCGGCCATTGTGACTCTATACTTGACACTCATTGATCATGTATAAAGTCTTTATAGATATCTGTATTAGGCACTTAGACCTACATTTAAGTCAGATTTTTTCACTGGTCAGATCTAGACCATTTTCAGCTTTGCCCGGATTGTCCTACACCATTGTTGCATCATTCGGGTTTTTCTTGGTTTGCTAAATGACCAAATGGGTGTAACAGTTAGATTGTTAGCTTTGTGCTTTCACCAAGGTGGAGCAGGATGAAGAATTTTGTTGGAACATGATGAGGCAAGAAGATGTTCATTATTAATTTATCCAAAGTGTAAACTTTGAATTGGTCGAGGCAAGATTGTCAATTGTAGGAACATAGTTTATTGATGTTCTTGAATGCTAAGAATGACTACATCCTCATTTTTTACATGGGAATGAATGACTATCCATTATGATTTGCAGTGACATTGATTCACATGGTCTACTAGCAATGTTTTGTGATGCCTTAAAACTTCATAATTGATGCATTCAATCTCTCAGAAGGTGCAGATGTTTGTTCATTCAGATTTCCTGTTATATATCATGATTCACAGTTCTGTTGAAGGAGTTATTTCCTTAGTTTATAGGAATAGACACTCTCAATAGTCTATAGGAATAGACACTCTCGATAGTCTATAGGAATAGACTCTATCACTGGAAGATGGTGCAAAAGGAAGTTTAGGATAAAATCCATTTGTGGTATGTGGTGTAAATTACCGTACAGCCACCAAAACGCTTAATTGTTTTAGTGTTCTTACGATGTTTTTCTTTTCTACTTTAATTATAGTAAGGATAATTCTTGCAACTTAAGTGGTTTATAAGCAGAAGTGGACCATGCCCCTCTTAGTTGCCTGCTGTGATCTTAATATTTTTTTTTTGCCATTTTATCATAATTTTGCTTTCTAATCTTGCTGGAAATTCCTTTCCCTGACTAGGATGGATCCACATGGTTAATGAATTTTATTAGCAATGGTTGAAACCATGTTTGGTTGTACTACACTATTTTCATTTTTTGTTGTTTGTTCATTGATAAATTGTTTTTGACTGCACTTTACACCGTGGCCATTGTATCTGCACCACCCAAGGGTACCAAGGGGTTTGTTAGGATGTGTTAATGTAGGGATGAATTCTTTTCTCTGACAATTCTTCCAGATTGTAGTTGTGTCCTATGGGGTGGTTCATTGGTATCCTGGAACTACTAGGAGCTTGTAATCTTCACACTGCTGTTTCCATGTAGTGTATACTTTATTGGGGCATTCCTTTTTATATGAATATATAACTATAGATCTTCTTGATACTGTAGTTCTGCGAATGGAGTTGGACATTCAGGGATTCATGCAGAATCCTCAAGAACAACAGTTTGAATTTCAACATTTACCAACTTCTTATCTTAGATGTGCTGCTCATCGTGTTGCCCAACACTACGGTTTACAGACCATGGCAGTTGATAATCCTTTGGATGGGTCATGCAGCAGAGTAGTTGCAAGGAAAATGTCTAATAGTAAATATCCAGCTGTTTGTTTGTCAGAAATACCGGTAAAAGTACCTGAAAAAGATACGACTGAGCAGATTAAGATCGCCATTCGCCAAAGACCCAAGACAGCTTCTTCAGGTGATGGGTTGGATCCAGGTTTAAAAAATGAGGTGAGAACCGTAGAAGAGCGGAAGGAAGAATATGACAAAGCTCGAGCCCGTATCTTTAATGGTTCAAATAACTCTGAAGTTGAAGGTTCTCTTGCTTCATCTGATGGCAAAAGCTTGTTCTTAAGTAGATACGATGAATACCAGAGAAATGATGAAGAAATTGAGAAAAACATTTATAATGATGGTGCTTCCAGAGTAGCTGTTTTCAGAGACAGGGAAAAGGATCGCTGTGATCCAGACTATGACCGGAGTTATTCAAGGTAAAGGGAGCCGACTTAACTAGCAGAAACTTATTCCTGATATTTTCCCCCGCTTGACAATGTGCTAACATGCATCCTAAATTTCTGCAGGTATGTCAGAGGGTTCTCACTTCCTCAGTATTTTAATCTTCAGCCTTGCAGTGTTATTCAGCCTTCATCGGTGCAGCACAATGGAAGCATTTCTCAGTTTGGCGACTTCAGTCATTTGCCGAGGAACCAAAGTCATCTGAGCTACAACATGCCTAACCCAGCCACTGTCAACCCATATGCTGTTGGATGCAATCAGAACACAGAAGATGTTGTATACATGCAGTGGCACGGCCCTACAATGATGTATTCAAACACATATGAGCATCTTGACCACGCAATGTTCCAGGTAAGAACAGGGTCGAATTTTGCTGCTTACACTTACCCAAGCTTCCCTAATTATGCTGCCCCACTCGCGCAGGCTCCGTTCTATCAGCAGCACTTGGGCTTCGAACGCACCCAGAACTGCTAGTGGTATATCTTTCAGTGAAGAAACATTTTGTTTGAATTCAGAATTCGTAGAGATACTGTCTGTGATATTCTCATTCCGGTTAGGAAAGGATACTGTGATATACTCATTCTGGTTAGAAAAATCTTTAGCACTTGACCTGTGACGTTTCTCTGTTTGCTATACACCACTTTTTCTGTGTTTTTCTCCTTGAGGAATTTGGATAGCTTAGCGCAGGAACTCCCGAGTTTATTAAGTGACAGAGCAACACCTTTTCATGTTAATCGTTAGACACGAGAAGCCTTAGACTAATTGAATCCAAGATTTAAATACTTGAATTATCAAAAAACACTTTCAGATTTATATAATGCGCGAAGACCATCTTCCTCTTAGACTAATTGAATCCAAGATTTAGATACCTAAATTATCACAAAAAAAAGACGGATAAGTCACCAACTCAACGAGTAGAACAAATTAAGCAATTCAAGTGGATTGAATAAATTAGGCATATTGAATAAACTGAATGAACTAATGGAATGGAACAAATCAAATAAACTCATGGGCCAAGCAGACCACAGTCCCACACACGAATGGGTAGAGTAGGCCAGTTGATCGAGTAATCTGAGATAAACAGTCAGCCTAGCCAGTCAACTGATCAACTGCAAAACCGCTGGCTTGCCTAGAATTAAACACCTCCATGCGTCCATAGAGTTTGTGACAGAAAAACAAAGGACAATTAATCTCCAAAAAAGTTTCCTGTATAGATGATATTCTTCCATCAGATGGACGTCTAGTATCAAGCAAAACACTGAACAAGTTTCACAATAAGAATAAATTGTGCTTACATAACCAAGAAATTGACAAAACACGACATGTCTGGATCAGAGTCAAACTAGCACGATAAGCTGAATGAATCCAACTGAGTAGTGGTGCAGAATTCCACCTGTGATCACGCCCTCTTTCCACTGTTTGGATTTGACTTTGTGCAAAGAACTTTCCTCCCTTTTGCGCGTCTTCGCTTCAAAACTGCTCTTCCGCTGGTTGTTCTCATTCGTCTGCGGAAGCCATGCGTCCGAGCAAGCGACTTTCGAGATCTATTCCTCTTTGTCATGCAAAGTACAGCCTTTCCAGCTCTCACTACTAGACGGTGGTACCTCTGTTTCACAACTCTATTACATCCGAAATCAATGCCTAAAGACAATCCTGAGGATCAAATCTTCAACATTGTTAGGATGTTACAATGTCAATTGGTTTACATATATCTTTTCACATAAAAAATTTACATGCAAACAGCCCTAAGCCAATTCAGACGTTCCAAATGTTTCCACAGTGAAATCATGAAATCAGATCAAAAAACTAATATTTGCATCATAAATTTGGGAGCAAGTATTTGTCATTAATGGACTCAAAATTGCACCTGCAGATAAATAATAGACTTATCCTCTAGATGTACCTTAACTCTTAAATTTTCAAATCGGTCGAACAATATTTATTTAAATAGTTGTCAAGACTTACAACATGGATCACTGAGACTTCCTACTATATAGTAAGATTAACTTTACACTAACATTCTGAGTTTCACTTGATTTTGAAACGGGATGATGGAGAAAGTTGAAAGTCAAAAGAAGTAGAGTGTTGTTCTATTGGATGAATGATGCAAGTCAATAATAAAAAAAAAATGGCATGGCCTGCTCACTATAGCAGTGTCTATCAAATGGAATCAAGAAAAAAAATCAATATGAGTGGAAAATTCATTCGTTAGATAGCCGATTTCCTAATGCAAGGTTTTGCACATCAGATAATTATTGTTGATTCATCAATGGCTATCTAACTCAAGAGAGGAGAATCAGAGTAAATAGTCCATCAGTGCAGACACCTACTATTATGCAACAGACAAAAAAACATAGGGCTAAGTCCTAGAGGGATGCTAAGACGTCTCATGTGCTAGAACCTGAATTAACCTTCCTGATGTCATTTTCACTTTATAAACAAAAGCGTTCACATGAAGTATGGTAGGCATACACAAGCAAGAACCAATTGCATTTTACTAGTAATCTTCTTTCTTGCAGATATAAAAGTAATACAAACAAACTTTTGTTCTTCCTGGAAATATTGAGTTTCTCATGCTTTCAACCATTAGAGATATCCTCCTCGCTAACGATTAGGATTCTGTATATTATGATGCAATATGTTCTGGTATGGTTGGCACACTTAATTGTGGCATGTCACATATAATCAAATACAAAGAAATGAAAGAATAATTAGAACAACTCAGTTCAGGCTTTCGTATCTAAATAATTATATTTTGTAGTTTTAAAACAAATTATCTTCTAATTTCATTACCAAGAATAAGCCTTTGTTAAGCATAGGATTCACCATCATCACACCTTCCGAGAAGATTTGACTAAAATCACAACTTTCTACTTGCTGATATTGGTATGGACATTCATTTTCCATTGTTTCGAAGAGTTTTACATCTATTGAGAACTGTACACTATAGTTCAAAAACTAGCATCAAATGCAATATCATCAAGAAACTATGTTCTGACATCTGTTCAAAGCTCTTTCACTTGTGGAATAGGACACATACTAGTAAAAGTAGCACCATAGATAGACAAACAAAATGAGGTTTTATAAAAGAAACGATTCCAAGAACCAAATAAAGCATGTCAAAAATTAACTGCGTAATTTCCTTTTTACAAAGATCAAAGGTTCACACAGATATCGAACTGCTCACTATGAATTTCATCATGAAACCCCAGAAACCATACTATAAAATGTTCCCTTTTCGAATTTAGCCTAAGAACGCATATCCACATGAAGTTGCAAAATGATAAGAATCTAAAGGCATGGATAGAACAAAATCGTCTGCAAAAAAAAAAGTACTGAAGGCGGGAGGCATACCAGAAACGGAGGAAGGAAACGACAGCGACGCAGAAGGGGAGGATAGGAAGGAGGAATGCAGTAGCACAGCAGAACGAGGTGCGGGAGACTTGGAAAGGGCGAGAGGAGCTCGGCCGAGGCCGCCGCCGCGGCCGGCGAGGAGGGCAAGCGAGGCTGTCGGAGAAGCGAGGGGGAGCGCTGCGAACGCCATCGCCATGTCCAACCTTGGGCAGCCACTTCGATCTTCGTTCGAGGATAAGGGAGGGGATTCCATCTTATCAGATAAGGTCTTGATCGAGCTACGAGAGCCGTCTGATCAAGTGATGGCAATTCTCAAGTGAAGAACATAATATCCCTCTGCCTTGTCCCTAATCCCACTCCAACCTTAGGCTGCGTTTGTTTCCGGAGACAGGGACACAAATACAGAGACAGAAATCATATTTCTGTCTCTGCCCCTGTTTGATTTTGAGAGACAGAGACAGAAATAGGATTTTTGTCTCCGTCTCAGATAGAATTTCTGTCCACTTTCAAACT